>UCOL01004988.1:0-12915 GCA_900474335.1 Ormyrus nitidulus
CACACTGCGCTTCAACGCTAGCGCTCGCTACACACGCATACACACACAGCGCTGTGAAGCTTGCGCTCGCCGCTCACTAATACATACGACGCGCGCGGTGTCGTCTACGTGCGGTGCTCGCTTATCTACAGCGCACGCGCTGGATTGTGCTCGTAACGCACAAATTCGAATCTCACTTCGGCTTCGAAAGAGACCCGAACTTTGTACGAGCTCGGAGAGAGTTTTGAAATCGAGAAATATTATTTTTCTAATTTCTCTCTCTGCCTAGCACACTGTAAAATTTTTGTGCGCTATAACTGAGCACAATTCGACTCTCCACCGCTCGGCGCGCGTGTTTACGTTTTTGCCGAACTTGACTCTGCCGGCGAGGTCGCGCGCTTGCTCGCTATGTCACGAATTTCTCGCGACTAAAATTACGCGAATATAAAATTAATTTTGCGAGGGGTCGCGATTTGCACTAATAATGCTCGAACCACCTTGTCGAAAGTGAGTTATTTCGACGGGCATCAATGTAACGGCCGGCTAGTTCAGCCGTTGCATGAATTTAATAAAAGCCGAAAATGAACTATTCAACAAAAACGGGAGCCGGAGACTCTCGACAACGTGGTGTAAGTTTCCTTCTTCGCGTATTCGCCAGCTCTCCTGTGCTGTGCTGCTGCCGCCAGGAAACTGAAAAGCGGGACTCGCGGGAAGGAGTTAAATCAACCACACGTGGTTCAAATGTATAGCGGGGTTTATTAATGAAAATAAGAAGAAAATTAAGACAACAACGAGAAGAACTTTAATTACGCGAATCGCGAAGCAGCAGGCGCGAGGCGGCCAGATGAGCGGCACGGCGCGAAGAAGATCGAGCGAGAGAGAGAAAGCAAATCAAGATTCGCCCAGAGCGGGCACTTACAGTTTCGAAGCGTAAATCTCGCAAGCCGGGGTAGATGCGGCTCCACTACAAATCTCCGCTCGCTCGACGTTGAAAGATATGAGGCCTGAGATGCACGAGGCACAGGGCAGCAGGCACGCACGAAGAATTCCGACAAAAACAGCTTCCGGAACCACAATAACCGAAAGGGCTCGGCGGCTCACACAAAAGATCCGTTCCGAACGAATGCGTGAGGCAATCTGCCTAATACGCGCTTCTCGCGCTCCCGCGAAAACACTCTCTCTTTAGCCCTCTCCCTCTCTCTCATTACAGCGCCCTCCGTGTCGTCTGCTCTCCTCGGCACCTGTAAGATTCTAATAAGAATTACAATTTTGAAAATACAAAATTATTACGAGAGAGAGGATTGTAACGTTCGTTACTATATATATATATATATATATTTGTTTCTCGGAGGTGAGGGGTGTGGAAATTTTAACAATTTCAAAATATCGTAAAATTTGAATGATTATTACCAAAAAATGGGGAAGGAAGCAGGGGAGAATTCAGCCGTGCGGAGTCTCCAGTATATAGAATCGTTCTCGAGACAATCACATATTATTATCTAAATTTTCTACCAGTGGTCCTTACATGATGCAGGAAGATGTATCTATGTCGAAGACGGACTTTTCTAATTCACTTGGATGTCGCGATACAGAGTTCTTATTGGTTAGTTGATCGCTATAGGGTTCAACCCTGAAAGGAGATTAGCTGGCGAAGATCAGACTTCGGCAGGTTGGGTGGCACCACCTATATAAGTTCAAGCGCCTTTGTCAATTCGGTCAAAGTGAGCTTAGTTTTGATATAAGTGCACCCTTGAGTGAGATATTGTCCCGAATTAAAACCTGCTTAATCATCCCTATTTCTCGTAACTTTGCTCCTATTGAGTAATTGTTCTTCTTCTTAAGCCATAATGCTCAAGTGGCATTTTTAATTTACATTGAACAAACTGCAATAGGTTTCAGTTTTGCCAGCGACTGAAAAGTAAATTGTGCAAAAAATTTAAGAAATTAAAGAAAAACGCCATGTATGTAATAGGATTCCTAAGCGGTTGAACAATTTTATATAATATAGTTAAAAATATTACATTCCTGTATTATAAATTTGTAAGTTTTCGTATTCTGATTTAGTCAAAATCAAATTTAGCCAGTTAGTGATGGGTACTAAGTAATTCATCTTGAAGCAGGAAGCGCGAGATATAATGTATCATTATTCCACAATATACTAAACTATTTTTTTTATTTTCCGGCAGAAAATACTTTTCAGTAATTTTTGTCTTTTTAATTCGAAATAAAGCCTATTTATATCTGAAAATGATTTTTTAATTTAAAGTACGAATTATGTTAAATGTACTTAAAAATGACTCTTTGCTCTTATAATACTGTTATCAAAAAGTTTAATCAGGATTTTTACTTTCCATAGGCAAAAAAGAAATTTTTGCTGTATAAAAAAATTACTTAGATTTACGACAGCGTAAAATAGAATAATGTTATATAACATAAAACAACTGTAATGCAATAATAAATAAAATAAAATAAATGTATTAAATTAATATAAAGTAAAAGGAAGAAAACATATGCAATGATCTAATTGTATATTTTGCAACCCTCAAAATATAGAAACGTCGATTGCGCCAAGCGAGTATAATGTTATTCGCTATAAACTCTTAAAAAAGTGCACAGGAGTTAAAATCTCAACTTTTACCTAAATAATTTAAACTAGAGACAAAGAGTCGGGCTAATTATACTTCGGTTCTTCCGCAATTTTACTGACCAAAGTGATTCTCGCCGGTGAAAAGTTTCCATCCTTCGAACATTCGTTGAAGAGTCAGGGCCTGAAAGTTCATAGCTATGGGATTAAGGGATGCATTAGTTCTAGAGAGCTTTTCCATTGGGCAAAGTTATATGCTGAGAACGTACTTTCACCGAAATGATCACCTTTAAAATATTCAATTAGACGACCATTCGGTAAAGCCCCTAAGGAGCGCTCGTGTGGAAAAAGATGGAACGCTTTCGGACACTTTTCCTCGATAAGGTGGGTAACATTTTGCTTTGAGAAACTGCCTTGATTCCTTTTAATCTCCTTTTATCTTCTTTCAGCCAGGCGGATGTTCAATTTTTTGCGTATTACACTTGCGTAATTCAAATTTTTATCTCAAATTAATTACACCTAAAAAGACAATTTTCAGAATATTGATCTACAAAATAATTTTTTTACTAGATTCTAATAGATCAAATTGCCTTTGACATTATATTGTGTCTGATTTATTTTTTAAATTAAAATTTTTTAAGCAATAATTTTTGCAATATCTTTTTGGTAATATGAAAATTCATGTTGACGTAGAAAAAAGAAACACTTTATGCGTCTAAGCATCTTCGAAAAAAAGAATTTTATGATATGAATGAAATTAAAACACTGACTGAAAATTTTTTGCAAACGAATAGATGTTTGTTTTTATTACACTTGAGAGCAAAACACAATGGAATACTTCTTTAAAAGTAAGTTTATTGAAGGAGTTAAACATTAAGTTCTCTGAAAACGTTTGCATTGAAAATTAATCCATTAAAAAAACAATTTTTATACTTTCATGTTTAGGGGTACATAAAGGTAAATTTAGTTAGTAATATATAAAATTAGTAAAATTAAAAATTATGAACAATTTTTATTTGAATTGAATAATTTTATTGAATACTATATATTCCAAGAAAAAATGTTTTAACTGTAAAATATCATTCTGGTTAAATTTTTTTAATTCAAAATTTATCCTCTCTTTAAAAAGAGCTGATTCGAAGAAATTAAGCCGCTAGAAATCCGAGATAATTGGCTGAATAAAGGAAGCAAGGATCCCTTTGTGTTCATTATGATGTTAAATTACTATTATATAAATTGATGAAAATCAAGCAGCTTTTTCGAATTTTAACATTTCTAAAAATTATATTATTTTAAATTAAAAAACATGAGTTTGTCCGATTAAGGATAAGCTGCCAAACAAAATATAAAACTTATTTTATTGTTTTATTTTATTACCGATCTCTTTCCAGGTGTTAAAATAACAATGCAATATAAGACTCGACTGATGATCAATTATTCCGTTTTCAATCCAGATCAGAATATCATTTCTTATTAATACCCGAAGAGATCAATAATACAAGTTAACGAAACTTCGTATACGACTTAAATAGAACAATTGAAATAAAAGAACATCCATCGGTTTATTGAATAATCACTGCGTAAAGAAGTCAACGAGTTCAGCCGCTATAAGCATTGCATACCCAAACTTGAAGATCGAGTCGCCGACGAATCCCGCAAAGACTCAGTGCGGGCAAATCCGCGGATCTCCAAGTGCTCGGAGCTGAACGAGGAGGCAAGTCAGTCTGAAACCCGCGAATTCCTCTCTGCCGTCGATCGATGTGCGCTCGCGGAGGAGAGACGTTGGCGCGCACCGCGCTTTACTTGGCCCCATATAGATCGATTTCAATTTAGCCTCGTTAAGCGGGCTGCACGCGCGGCTAACGAGCTTTCGAAAGTCGTAGATAGCCGACAAGTTCGGCCTGAATCTTTCTCTCTCTCTCTCTCCCTTTAGGCATGTGTATGTTTATACAAGTGTGTACGAAATTACCTTGTATTAGGTTTGTCGTAACACACTTGCAATCTCGCTCATTTAACTCCCGCTTTTCGAGTCGCCAGCGGCACCGGCAACTTTTTTTTAACTTCGAAAGAAACGAAAACTTAGGGCAGGGAATGAATTTTGGTTATACACATTTTATTAATCGAAATGATGAAAAAGGCCGGGTTTATTTGCATTCGCTTTTCTATCTACCTAGCATTTCAAAGCTTTTTTTATATTTTTTACGTCTTCTCGGTCTATTAGTTCAAAATAAAACTGTCCATAAACTATGGCGAAAATTATGGTTAAATACTGAAACTCTTTTTGAAAGAAAGATTTTTATCAATTTTTTCTATCTAATTTAAATAGACTTCTGGTAAATCTTTATAATTTACACTTATTCTCTACCATTTATGAGTCGATCCTAACGTATTATTTCGTTATCTTTTACAAGAGCCCTAGATTTTTGTAAATTAAGAATTATTTTTAAGTTAAAGAGTTCTTTGAGAAATTGGTACCTGTCTATTACATCCACCAATATCTAACGCAATTGAAAAAAGTGTATAGAATCGTTCCTTAAACTTATTCTTATACGTGTTAAACGTTTCAAAGAACGGAGTAAATTTAAGGAAAATACTATAACAGTGGCGGCGAGCAACTTCACAAATATTTGAAATAATAAACCGTAATGCGAAGTACTTCAAAAGTTCAGCAGATTATTAAGTGTGCTTAAAGTAAGCTTACCAACTGAAAGCCCTTTTAATCATGGCAGAGAAAGTCTCTAAATCGAATAATTTTTTCTCTCTCTCATTCGAAACTTGAAAAACTAAAGGTGAAAAAGCCTTGGAGAGCAAAAGCGAAAAGCGGCAGAGGAAAAACGAGTAGTTTCCCTGCGCGCCGAAATGTTTCTTGCTCGTTCGAAAAAAAGAGCGCGCACGCAAAGCCAGAAAAGAAAACGAAATGAATAGCGGAGAAAGGGGCTGAGAGAGAGCTGGAGGGTAGTATAAAACGGCTTCGGCCTTACGCGAAATTACAGTATTTTGCGGCAATGAAGCGGCACGCAGAAACTCCGAGCGAGACGCGAACGCCTAGACGTAACTAGTGCAGCGCATAGCTTCGGCTTTGTAACGAAAGCGCAAGTAGGTGCGAGTCGAGTCTTCGCCTCGTTCTTTAAAAGCTCGAGATTAGAAAAGTCGAGGAAGAGAGAGAGAGAGAGAGAGAGAGAGACAGAGAAAATTATAGACTCGCTCGCGGGGGGGAATTCCGCGCCTCTTTTCTCTCCCTCTCTCGCCTGCAAGACGGACGGATTCAACGGGCTTTTACGAGGTTTCGAGCTTTCGTCAGGAGCGGCTGTCGCCGCGCCGCCACGTCGCGTGCTCGAACCGAGTTTCGATCGTTACCTACACCGAGCCACCCCCGAGTACACACAAACATACGTACTTATAGGAAATCGTTGCCCCCCTCGGCGAGATCCTTAAAATTCCCTTTTTTGCAAGTCATACACGTTAAGGAACTCCCTCTTACCGGAATAAATTGCTATGGCTATGGGGCGAACTTGAAATTTGCCACCGCTCTCCCAGCTTGGCTTATGCCGGCCGCTACCGATATGCGTCTATAATCAACAGCGCAAGATAAATTTCTCAATGTACCTATGTGTATTATTATTTCCGTAATGTGTGTTTCTTGCGCTCGCATACCGTTGCGAGACGCTGAATAATAACGAGCGAGCTTAATTTTTGAAATACTACTACCACGCGAGCCTTTCACTTATGCATTTCAGAAAGCTCTTAATATTTTCTGCTACAAAGAGTTTTTTATTACAATACTTACTCGCGATACTTACGGCAATTGTTTATGGATCTCGAGAGTGAATGAATGAATGCTCTGAAATAAGGATATATAATATCTCTTTAATTTCAATTGTTTATCTTTACACGGCGAGTGGCAATTTTGTTCTTCTGCTAAAAAGTTGTACATAATGGTAAAAAACACTGATCCCTATACTTTCATTAAGCATCATGAGTATAAGCGTAACAAATATCATAGCTATGTACTTTTTTTTAAAAAACTTTGCACATTATCCCTTTGATTACAAACGAGAAATTCGTGTTACCAATCGCAACAAGAGCCAGCGACGACGATACAAAAATACCAATTTATTCCATTATAAAATATTTATACAACTATAACTCACAGTGCAAAAGCAAAGCAATAAAACAGCTAACAAATGGTATCTCTCAATCTTCTCTTTTCAACAATATCTCCTTCCGCATCGTAGTGGTGAGGAAAGATCGTTTTGTACATGTGTCGGCGATCCTTCGAAAAACTATTAAACTCTTTCACTTTACAGAAATACAGTGTGATGCTCGAGTCAAGTCCAGCCAGTATCAGCATCGAGGGATCGGTTTGCAGGCTATCGTAAGCGGCATCGGTTCTCCCAGCTAAACGGCGAGTCCGCGACGCATAAAATTCCTCGTACGTGGCAGACTAATGCACGAGGGAGTAACGCCCGACGAGGAAGACGTGGCACTCGTCGCAGACGCGCACCGGCTTCGTCGTGTTCGGCAGAGCGATCGAATTGTCGCTGCAGGCGTTGCAGAAGATCTTCCCGCAATTGCGACAGTGGTGCTGAAACAGAAAAGCCGTACAGTTTCATTCGATTGTACCAAGAGTGGTTGGGGTAAAGAGACCGAACGTCGTTGCAGATTTTTTATTCAGCGTTTATCGCAAATGCACATAATGAACTAAAGATCAAAAGACAAATTGTTACTTAATATAATTTATAATATATTTTAAATATCTTTGAACGAAGCTTTATATCTTCACTGTAATAGAACGCCGTTTTGATAAGCAAGTTAATTATTGAGCCTGCTCGGCAGGATTTATTTCTGAGACGATAGTAAAGAATTGGTTTTATTAAGTCAAAATGAGAAAAAGAAGAGAATGGAACCAGTCTACACGAAACAAAGGATTTTATTAAGGAAGAATCTCAATTCATCGCAATTCAGTTTTTAAAATTTGAATTGAGTTTAAAGGGAACAGCTCGATTCACGATTCAAGACAAAACCGTCGAATTATAAATTGCTAATAGCCAGACGAAAATGAAATGCTTAACCGAACTTATATATGATTTGATGCTCTGGAGATTCTCTTCCAGCGATCGCCAGGGGTTAAAATATCACCGTCATTAACCGCGGCGAAGACGGCGGGATAAGAGTGAAAAAGCTGCGAGAGCACTTTAAAACAGAAGCCCCCATCCGAAGCATCGACAGGAACAGGGTAAGGAGGGGGGGGGGGCGGTGGATACGTAGGCGAAATGTTTGCAGTGGCGTGCCTCGAAAAAGTTCGTTCGCAAGCGCCGATAAGACTGACTAAAACTTTCCGGTGGCGCGCGGGCCGCACCGTATACTTTGGTCTCCGCCGAGCTTGTCGCGAGAGAAGACAAGCTCCCGGCCGACATTTCGGAACAGGCGCCGCAGGGCCGTTCGCGCGCGTCCCTCTTGCACCACTGCCGCATGCACGTGCAGTACACGGAAGCCCCTTTTTCGCGCGCGCACACCGGTGCCGCGGTACATATATTAAGCAATATGCTAATACAGCCCGAGGGAGAGGCCGAGGAAGGAGAAAAAAAAATGAGTAACAAGGATATTCCCAAACGGGCTAGCCTTGTTATTATGCAATAACTTACTCTGGCGCGCCGGCGACGTTCGATTCTCTCTCTCTCTCTCTCTCACCCTGGCGCGCATGTGGCTATATTAAATGTACAGTGTATGCAAGCAAAGGCCTCGTGCAGTTTTCAGACCGCCGACATCTCAATCGGAGAGAGAGAGAGAGAGAGAGAGAGAGAGAGAGAGAGAGAGAAAAAGGAGAGAGTGACGACGTCTATGTCCTGAATATGCATGTTTTTTTGCCAGCGTGCCGCATCGACTGCTCGCTCGCTCGCTCGCTTGCTTGCTCGCTTGTCACTCCGGGCAGCCGCGTGACACGACGTACCGGCGATGGCCAATCGCACCTGAATATCGCAAGCCCGAAAGCAATGGCCCCCGGGCGTTTTAGCACCCGATCTATGCACGATAATTATATCGAGACGATGATGATGTCGTTCGCCGCTTGCATTAAGATCGAAGGATAAAAGGCCGGACAAGCCGAATTTTTTAAAGCGAGTTCGCCACTTTTTATGGTTTTTTTTTGTCTGGAAGTAAGCCATTTGAATGAGTCAATTTAAATTTGAGAATAGATAAATATTAAATGTGTTACGTAATGCATAGAAATGTAAAAAATTGATTACATTAAACTTATAAAGATTGAAGTTTACTACCATCCAAGCGCGTCAAATGTATTCTATATTAGAGTAAGAAAGTTTTAATAATAAAATAGTTTATAAAGTCTGCTTCTGATGCTAGTCCAACGTAGGCTTACTTTATACTGCAGCCAGATAACGCAGTCCTTTAACCCTTTAATGCCGGACACCTTGTATTTACTTAAATATAATTTTTTTATATTCTTAGCAGTGCTAGGAATAAGGGAAAAATACTAAAAAAATTATTTTTGTTAACGAAGAAAAAGTGTATATTTTTGTATATTTAGAAGTGTTGCGGTCATTGTTATAACATAAACAAACGAATAATACTATTTACACCTCCACGAAGGCAGTCTAAAAAAAAAAAATTGAAGAAAATGAAAATAAAACACGAAAATATAAATTTAAGTTATTGTATCAAATATGATACAATAGGCATTAAAGGGTTAAATAAATATTTATTTAAATACTAATTTGTATAGCAAATCTTTTACATTTAAATTTTATTATAAATAGCTCAAAGTGGTACCAATCATGGGATAGAACTACATGAAGATTGTGTTAGATATTCTTATGATAGACTTGAAGAATTTAAACAGAAATCCCTTGCCTTAGATGAATTTGATTTCTGCGAACCTGTTTTTGTGCAAGGTAAAAGAAACAAATAAGGTAATTTTATGTTCATTTATAAACTGCATATTGTTCTGCAGGAAATTGTTTAAGTGTTCAACCAGGAAGACGGTATGATAGAGTTTATTGCGGTGCTGCTTGCCCAGAATCTCACGTATCAATTATAAAAGAATTTGTTAAAGTTGGAGGCATATTAGTTATGCCTTATAAAGATCATTTAGTAAAAGTTAAAAGAATTGAAGAAATTGTTTGGAAACATGAAACTATGCTACCAGTGTCTTTCATTAATTTAGTAATACCTACATCATCTGAAGTAGTGTGTTGTTTACGTAAGTTGCTTTCACAATTTATATCTCAGTTTGTTTTAATATATTGACAGATAAAATAAATGTTTATGGATGAACATCTAATAAATATCAACTTCTGTGAATTATTTACAAAGCACTGAATTATTAAATAAAAAAAAAAAAATTAAAAGTGCTTTTATATAAAAAAAATTAATATTTTTAGAGAGTTCTTATAAGCAAATAATCACAAGTAAATTTAATTTCAGCTAATTTTGATCCACTTTCGTTGCAAGAATTATGTCGTAGTAATATTCGACGTCGGCTTCAGCAAAATGTCTGGAAAGAGCATTCAGATTTGGAAATTCGCAAACCGATCGCAGCAGATCAGGATCGAACAAGCACATCTCCGCGATCACTTCGGCCATTCGTAATTCCAATTTTTGAAGAGCCGGATGAAAATCTTCCTAACGAGGATGAAGAGGCACGTCGTGTCCACAGAATTCGATTACTGCTAAATGTAGATGGTCCTCCTGGAGAGAACCTTTGCACGACTTTGGAATTTGTACGCGCTGTAACGCAGCCAACTCGCAATGAGCTTCGCGAAAGAAGTAACGACGAAATGTTTGCAGTAGATTTCGAATTTCCAGATGAACCGAGCACCGAAGATGATACACGTGGCGATACTAACTTTAGCAGTGAATTAGAGAGGCAAGACTCAGAGAGCAGTTCAGATTCAGCCTGTGAAAAGTCACAATCAGAAAGCAATAATATAGATAGTACGGATAGAGAAACGATGCCTGAAAGGCCAAGTCTGCCAAGTGGTAAGTGTTATAAAAAAAAGACAGACCTCAAGTCACAATTACATTTAATTAAATTATTATAATTTTATTCAATTACAACAATTGCAGGTCTATCAGCATACTCAAACATGAGCGAAAGCGACAGCGAAGTAGAAGAATTTCAAAACAGGGAAGCCAGAGCACGTGAACTCATGAAACCGCCGACTTTGCCTGTACTTAGAAAGAAAAAGAAAAGTCGAAAGGATAAAGCAGACAGCGGCATTGTCGATGACACTGCTAACGACGAGGCGAGTTTCAGCTCGGATTCGGACTTTACCAGCGGTACTCCCGTTAGAAATAAGCGCAGTAATACTTCTCCTCCAGCTTCGCCATCATCTCGATACCCCGAACCAAGCTGTAAGCGCAGTCCGCTAAAACGATACAGTTTATCGGACGAAAATGATTATACAACCCATTACATCGATACAAATGCCTTTTCATCTTACATGAAGGAAAAGATACAGCAACTGCCCTTGCCGTATTCCCTCAAATCGTACATAAATTACAATCGAAATCTATAAAACTTGTTATAAATAGTTATTTTACATAGTATAGAGTACGCTGTACGCTGTAAAAATATGATAAGCCAATCAGCTAATTGCAATAGAGATGTATGTGGTGCTAAATGATATTTTGAGTTTTGCTTTTCTTAATGAGGTGGAAAATTCGTTAATTATAATAAATATTTAAATGAAAGTTTATTTACAAATATTATGAAGATGAAATTATATAAGTACAACTTAAATTTATGTAAAAGATTATGAGATTTGAGAAATCAACATTTATTCAAAATATAGATAACAAAATTGATTAGCTTTTAATTTTTAAATGAATTCAAATCATAATCAATAAAAAAATAATACACTTTAAATTTAATGTAGAAAAAAATTGCTTTTTAAAAACTTCTATTATTTCTATATTTTTTTGGAATAAAAAAATTTAAATAAAAATTTATTAAGGATAAAGTAAATTAATTAGTCTAAACATCTCTCATGTCAATTTATCGTCGATTTTTATGGCGTGCATTAAGTTAAACTTAGATGTATGCCTACGAGTGAGAGTGTATAAGCGTAGCGGATTCTAAATGCCTTTCAGATCGTTAATTATCGATTTTCTAACCGTGCGCGTGTTGAAACTAATGAATTATATTATAAATTATAATAATCTTGTATATTTTATTTTTTCTTGGTTGTGAAGTTAAACCTGAAATATTATAAACATTTTGGACATTTTATATATTGGATGAATACTTTGAAATCTATACTTTGAAATTTTTCAAAGTATTTACTTTTTTATTTTTCGTTGTCCAAGACATATAAAAAATTTAACGAGTGACATTTATTTTTATACATTCGATTGTAAAATGTGACAAAATGTATGTCATAGAGAATAAAGGGTCAGTAGGTATAAAATTAATATTAATGATTCGATTATCATACGAGACATTTAATAATAAGTGATTTTGCAGTCTGCATTGAAGTGTTTCTGAATATATTTAGCAATTAATTATATCAAAATAATTTCGTTATTAAGTCTGCATGAATGTATTTAAATTTTAATGGAACTGAGTTGCTATCATTGCCTTTAATGTAATAAGATTGGCTAAGAAAAATGAAATTTCGAAATAAAATATCCGCAGTTTTTTTATACATTTATTATTTTTTTAGTTATTATTGCTGTAGCTTTTATTATTTTAAGATTTATTATTGTTCATGTTATTATTTAATCAAAGTTTATAGTTATAAACAAATCAATATCATCAAATATATCAATTAGTTACATAATGAAAAATAAAATAATGAAGTCTTCAATATATACTTAATTAAAAAAGGCAATCCCAAATTCCATTAGTCATTTTGAGGCTATTGATAAAGAAGGGCTTAAATAATCAATAAATTTTTCTGAATCTTCTTTCGTAAAAGTCCTGCGTTTATAATATATGTTTTATATAGTAAATAAAAAAACATAATCTTGATTTTTTTTTCCGCTTTCAACATTTTTCCTTCCACATTTAAGAACTTTTTAACTGTACCACTTCTTAAAGATCAATTATTTTGATCTTTGACTATTATAATATTTCTGCGTTATTTGAACCTACAGGTCAAAAACTTTTTCTTTGGATTAGAGTCTTATCTTCGGATAAAATGTGGCTGAAACGTCGTTGAGAAAATAAAAGTTTTTAGGTAGATAAGACCATTAAAATTTCTTAAAAAACTGGGTAAGGAATAACTTTTTTGTATTAAACCTTTTTTAATAGTATTATATACGGTGTTAAGTCTTAACTTTGGAGAAGAAGACTTTAAAAGATTTTATATATCTATTTTGAAGCTCGAGTATGG
>UCOL01004989.1:0-12917 GCA_900474335.1 Ormyrus nitidulus
ATTCGTGCCTGATTCGCTAGCTATTTTATACTTTCCTGGCCATTTTTAATATTTTTATTTCTACCAGGGCAGTGCTTGTACTTGAACAAATAATATAATAATAATAATAATTTTATAAAAATGAATTAATAATAATAACTTATTTATAATCCTGTGAAAATAATTATGTTTGGAATATAATTTATTCTTCAAATAATAGGTCCGCTACTATTTTTTACGTTTTTGTAAGAAAGTTAGGGAAAGCTATAAAAGAAAGCTTCTTGAACGAGTCACAATCATTTGCATTATTCTCTCATATGTAACTATTTGCAATTGGATTAAATTAAAAAGTTTTGCTTCTTTGAAAATGTCTACTTTCTTTTTCGACTTGATAAACAACTTTGATGTAAGAGAAGTACGTAAGTTTCTAAAGTTAATTTGCTTTATTTATAAATAGATTTTGTTATATTTAGTATAAACTTTAAATTCGTTAAGAAGCATTATAAAATACAAGTTATAAGTACGATTTAAGTTATTTACTAAAGGATTAAAGAAATTTAAAAATACAATTATTGTTGCATGAACATTTTCAATTTTAAGATCAATAAAGTTCAGTTAATGATCATTGTTTCTTGTTTATGATAATTATGATCTACAAAATTTGTTCCATCAAAACTGAAAACACATATTTATTTTAGAAATGTAAAAAATTAACTTCATCTTCTGTCTTATTTTAACTTTTTTTTCAATTTAAAAATTCTATAAAAAAAAATTTCAAATAAACTTTTTATTTCTTTTTTATGATTCCTTCTTTTCCTTCTTAGATATAAAATTTTTACTATACTTTTTCATAGGATGGCTTGTTGTTTTTCAATTTTATCGACTAAATCGTTGTTGATATATTGTCAAAGTTATCGTACTTTTGTGTACCAATAGCTTTTACTTTTAAACATAATTTAGAGCTTTAACATGTATTTAAAGTCCGATAATATTTAATTGTTTTTACTTTAAAAGTATAGATTTTCAGTTCATCATTTTGCAAAATTCGCTACGACTGTATATAAATTATGTCAGGTTAACTGAATATATATGCTTGAATTTATTTCAGGCTGTAATGGAACGTAATTCTATATTGAAACGTTTAGAAAGTAAATATTTTTTTATGCTTCATTTACCAAAGCATTGAAAAGCATTGAGAAAGTAGTAAAAAAAAGTCGACAAAGTACTTTTATTGATAACAAAAGAAAAAGTATTCCATTCCACTCAATGAAGTTGGTTATATTATTTTCAATTTATTCCGGAGCGAAGATAATATATTCTTATTTTACAGGTCATGTAGAAAAAAAATCACACCTTCGCTTACGCGGGTTCTCCCTTGACGTCAGAAATTCTAAAACTCGTGGATATCCCTTTTTCTAAAATAAATCTCAATTCACGAACGCGTCTATTGAAACGTCTCACTTTTTTAAATTAATTTTTAATATTACTCTGTTTTAGAAACCTACTGAAAAAGAACAAAAATTCATTTTTAATATTACTTGCTTCGGAAACCTGATCGAAAAAGCAGAAACGTCAATCCGAGGCAAAAAAGCTAAAAAAGCCCAAGTGCTCGATTGAGAAATTTCGCAGCTTTATTAAAGCCCACGATAAAAGGCATTGCGCTCGCGTTACACGTGCCTACACCATTAAACGCAGCTCGTCGTCAGGCTGGATGGTCATCGATCCGTGGTTATTTCCGAATAAGTCTGCCTCTGTCTCTTTCCCTCCTCCAGCATTTTCATGCTCAGCTCCATAGGCCGACTCGGAAAACTCGATACCTCTGCGATACGCTGATGGCGCTGTACACACAGGCACATACGCACGCACGTGTCACACCTACGTAGACGCGAGAGTTTATGCGTTTTTCCCTCGCGACGAGGGAAGAGGAGCCGCTGAAAGAAGAGAGTCCGAGTGTCACTCGATCTTCTTATTCGCAATTTATGATGAGTTCACGCCTCGAGTTACTATCTTCGACGCGCGCAGATCTTGATATCGTCTAACCTCGTTGCTGCTGATTTCACAACCCTTAGACAAACGAACTATTCTCTATGGTACTGCACTGGAATACTGTGTTAAAGTCTTATATTACGTCACTAAAGTATAATATAGTAATAGACTTTTGTAAGTCCAAAATAGTACATTTCAACAAGAATGTGCAAGTTGATTATTTACCTCGTGAGACGTGAAAAATCGAACGAGGTAACTAATTACCTTACACACATGACTAGTGTCGAACTTATTTTATACCATGAGAGCCAAAAAATCATGTCAAAGTCGTGACTTATTTATTAGAATTTATTATTCTAATTTATTATTATGCAGTTGCTTATTTTATCAGTTTTATTTTATTTATAGGGTTAGTTATTTTGCGTAAAGCAAGGATCTGGATCTTAAAGCGGTTTTATAAATAGCATCAAATGTTTATCTTCATCAGAAATATTTTAGTCAGATAATATTATGCTTATAAAAGAACGAAAATAATTTCTGTTTAAACTTCAATATGATTGTAGACAATTGGCTTACTTCCTTGTTATTTTATGCTTGGAGATAAGATTTTTAGATTAACATTTTGAACACGCTCTACTACGTTTAAGAAAGTCTTAGCAGTACGTGTACGCTGGATGCTGATGGGGGCACATTTACGTGCTGGGATGATGCACGTCCTTGATAATAAATGGAAGCCACGAAATAAATATGCGCTGCAGATAAATCCCGTAAAGACGAGCGATCCTCCTACTCATTATCATATAAAGTACTTTGAAACGGTTTGTTATAAAAAATTTAGTTTAATTGAGTTATAACAGGAGACAAGATATTCTCGCGAGAAATTCATGAAACGCAAATACGAGTGATTGCTCGATCGATCATTGCAGTAAACAATCGCGGCGGAGTCACAATCTATTCGAATGAAATTTAATATTTGTATATTGGTCAAGCAGCACGCAAACACAAGTGCCTCGTGCTCCGATATAACCAGAGTCGTATAACGAAAAGCCAATAACGCTCAAAATCAAGGGGATCGCATTTTTTCCTCGAAGACGCAAGTCGACGACTTCCCGGCAATCGCACGTGGCAATTCATAACCCGTGAAAAACGAGCGATAGTTCCGCTCGAAAGCGATGATTGGAGTCGTTTGCGAGAAGCCGCGGCCGATCGATAGATCGACTAATCAGCGTTTGCGCTCGACACAAATGCGCGCCAAGCGACGTTGCACGTGGCGACTCCCATATTCATCCACTTTGCTCCTCCACCCTGTCCGGCAGCCTCCTGCCTTTAACAAATCGCATTAAGCCCGGCGAAATTGTAATCAACAGCTTCCCATCTCCAGCGGCCGAGGATACGTGATCACGAGGGAATCTTTTCCTTTATTTTTCTAGCTGCGGACGTAAGTGAGGCCGCTGAAATTTTATTTGACGGCGGACTTTATCTTGGCGTCTTTTTTTTTCTGAGCCCTTTTGCTTGGCTTTCGAATGGAGGGACAAGGTTTCATTTTTGTGTTATTGTGATAAAGTATGGCGAAGATCTCGGGGTTTATTTTTTAATAAAGTAAGAAAATATTTTTTTAAAGAAAAAATATTATAAAAAGAAAATATGATTCTGTTTCCAATGCTGGCGTATTTTAAAAAACAGTTTATAATTTATAGTGGTATGGAGGTGCTCAAGTGTTTAACGATTTTTGTAATGTTCACAACATCTCAAAGTAAATAAGCTTTTGTAAATCTTTGCTCTTACTTTGCAATTTCCTTAACGCACATTCATGTGCTCTAAGCTGCTGATATTTACTGTAGATACCATCAAGTACCTCCTTAATTCAATGAGTAAGCTTATATATTTCTTACTATATTGAGTAATTTACTTTAAATCTGTAGTAAATAGGTTAAAATTGAGTAATAAAAAATAATATAAATTGGGTTAAATAAATAGTTTAAAAAGCAGTATATGGCTTTTATTAAGTCATAAAGTAAAATCTTTAGTTTTCCAAGTTTTTAGCAACGCACTTACAGTAGAATTTATGACAGTAATGAAAGAAGATATTAATTTCGTTACTGTTGGTAAGTCTTCAAGTTTTTTATGTTTTTTTCCGTTATTTCGTGTACGATTTTCACACAATACAGAGAAAGAATTGGAGCCCGAAATTCTTTTTCCATTTAGTACTTTGGACAACATAGACATGACAGTTGCTCGAGAGAGCGGTTTTCCATGTTTTTCCCCGAGAGATTTTGCCAATGTCCTTTATTTATAGTGGAAATAAATGAAATGACACTTGTCTGTCTCGGTCGAAAGATCCAATTTCCTGAGACTAAGATCCCACGATTCGGGTAACAGATGTGCCGTCAAATCATATACAGTGTAATAATTATGATAATATGATATATTCGTTTATCCATTGTTCATTGATATATTTTAATATTTTAGTTTCGATTTCTAATTATAAAGTAAATACACGTTCTTATACCGGTTAATTTGAATGTTAGCTTTTACTCCATATATAGTTATTTTCCACTTTCTGGTTTTATTAAAATGAATATAAGGCTTTAATTACATTCTCATTTACAAGAACCAAAAATTAACATTTAGTTTACCAATCTAAGTATTCACTGAGAAAAAAATTTGATTGAATCAATTAAATTTTTCTTCAATTTCGTTTTATTAGTTTGTATTCTATATCCGGTGTTCTTTCGTGATACTGAGGGCAAATTCAATTATCAGAACCTCCAATATTCTAGCGCAAAAATACACCCACCTGATATCCGTAAATTGAAAATATATGAATATGATTCAAATTTCAAAATAACTTCAAAAAAAAAAAACATAAAAATAATTCAGAAAGTAATGCACAAATTTGTACTATTTAAAATACAATCTTTAGTGGAAGTAAAAAACTATTAAATCTCATTATTTTGATTTTAATGAGTGCTAATTAGATAGAGAATTCTTTCTGTAACAAGGATTTCTTTGTAATTACAGGTCCTTGGCAGTCAGACAGAATATCACTTTGTGCATACGGCTTTGCCTCATGCGAGGAGTAAAAGATCCATGCCCCACATGCGAAGACTGAAAGTGGATCCTTTGGTGAGTATATTTATACATGACGGTATAATATTGAAAAAGTTGAGGATGCGTTGCTTTGTCAAATCTCTGGCGTATTTTCTTTAATCAAATTTTTTATTTTTACATGATGAAATGAAAACTAATGGGTTTTTCTGTCAAAAATATTTTTATATTTACATAAAATTACGACCTTTTCTGTAACGTTACAAAGGAGGAATTTTTCTTTTCTTATCTATTGTTATAATTTGAGGATAATAAATTACTCAATTTCTCTCTGATCAATTAAAATAAAAAAATCGACGTTTTCTTTGCTCTTTAAAAAGCAGGTTAGAGTTTCCTGGAGTATATACTGTTTAAAGAGAAAATAAAACACTTGTTTTTATTTGGTAAGTGTCATTGAACACGTGACGTATGGGCAGTATTAAGTGACATTACGATACAAGGATCGCTTGAAGAAAAATGCCTGTAAGCATCGCTTGTTCTGGAATAACCATCCGTGGGAGTATGGAAGTTTTTGGTTCAATTGATAGCTTTTATTACTTTTACTCTTTTTTTTGAAAGCCGCTTTTATTTTAGTTGAAGTAACTTCAATAAATTCAAACCGCACGTGCGAGTTTTCACCAGCAATGCTTTTATTTTACTTTCTATATTTACAAAAATATATCTGGTTTTAGCCATTAAAAAGTTTTGATTAAATAATATTGCAGTACAGATTAATTATAAAATAAACTTTTATTCGAAAAAATAACATTCCAGCCATCGCAAAGAAAGAGTCTCTTTTAGAAATCGTAAAAACATGAGAAAGAACACGTCGTTCGGTTTCAGTTCTTTCGTTCTCTCCGCTTTCGCCTACTCTCAATTTTCTCTCTCTCCCGGCGCTTTTTCTCCCGAGGTCCCGCAAGAAAGGCGTAGGAATTGTTGCCCTCTCGCAAGCTTCCACGCGTTCAGCTGTCTCATTCACATCCACCCTCCTCTGTTACGTCGTTCGTGACAGAGCTGCGCTCTTTACATTCAGTCGCGATTGCGATGAAAGAATGGGCCATTGTTATGGAAAAAAAAGACGGCCGCGCTTAAAAAAATTCGCGAAGGTTGCGAGAGTTTTAATCGAGGGTCCGCGCCGCCGCTTTGTATGCGAGAGAGCCGCGCATTCACCTACGACGGAGAGGAGCGAAAACAATTTAAAGTTTAGAATGCCGAGATTTATGATTATGGCTTATTGTCTGGACAATTGGCTGGAATGGCTGCTGCCCTTGCTGTTTCTGTAAAAACTCGTACGAGTTTTTATGAGGGAAGTTTGTGTTGAGAATATTTTATTTAATAGACCTTTCTCCAATTTAGATATTTATTACGTGCGTACACGAGAAGTCCGACTTACAATAAATTGTATTGTGAACCGTTTACAAGCAATTCTTTAGATATTTTTAATAATTTTTGAAACCTTAAATAAATTATCATCTAAACAGTTTTGTAGATTTACTAGATAATATATATTTCTTTCTATCTTTTATACAATATTTGATGAAAGAAAATTCTTTCCTGAGAATTCAGTAACTGAATTTTTTACTTTACCCAAGTAAGTTAACTTACGAAACGATACTTTTTTATTTTTAGTAACCCCTTGCAGTTATTTCTCTCGCAAAGTAAATTGTGCGCAGTTATTTACTTTCATTCCATCGTACCTTTAAACAGTTTTCAGAGATATTTATTGCTTTCTTCAACTCTATTTATAAAGCAGATAACCTCAGCGCAAACGTGAACTTTGAATGCGAAAGAAAGTTAAACTTAAAACAGGCGAAATGTAATGTTCACCGCAGTAACGAAAGCGTAAACGAAAACGGACGTTCGCAACTTTTAATTTTCATTCGTCTCGCGACGGCCGCGAAGAACGAAATTCCGTTAAATTTCACTCGACGTTCAGCAGGTCTTCCGCGCCGAGTCTTAACTGCTCCCGACTTTAACGATTCTAACCTCATTGAGCTTGAATTTTATCATCCTCGTAGATCCGCCTCGTACGCCAAGCACCAGTAACGACTTTCTTTTCTTCCCCTCGTTCCCTTTTCCTCGTTTCCCCGACCCCCGTCCTTCCGGCCGGCCAATTCCGCTCACGTACTGCCGCGCAGCGCGGCGCAATTTCGAATATTTATATCTCTGCTTCGCTCGCTTCTTTTTTCTTTACGTTACGGTTCGTGTCTTACTTTTTCTTCTGGCGACTTTTTCTTAATGTTTCTCTCTTGAGCAGTCGAATGCGGGATGATTGATCGGTTTTCTTTTCGTCTTGCTTATCTTAATGGGGCTTAATTAATTTAGCTTCCACGGCAGAATCGTTGCCGAGAAAGTTTAGTTGGTGTATAGAAATGACTGCTATAGAATATTAATTTAAAAGTTTGTTGCACAAACTTTAATTTAAACTTATTAGGAAAGATTTTTTCATTAAAACATTAAAGCTGCTTATTGCATCATTAACGCAATAATGAGGTAAAATATTATTTGGAAGCTGTGTTAATTAATGTCCTTATAATAATTTTAAAGCGTGGAAAGGCATTTTATTTTATTAAAATCAAATAGGCTTTGTTAATGATTATTACTGCTTCTTGAGAGAAGCAATCTAATTGATTTTTAAACAAGCTGCTAAAAGAATTAAGTGATGATAGAAAGTCCTTTAATGGTTGAGCTGAAGAAGGTTGATGGCTTTCTTCGCGCAAACGATCAATTTGTTCCAAATTGGCTATTTAAATTCTCAATGAAGTCGCTTAAAATAATGTTCTACTTTGATTGATAAATAATGGCACTGAACAAGCTTTTTATTTTTTCAATTTAGACGTATTTAAATTTTCCTGCTGTAATGAAATTTGTTGCCTAATTAGTTCCTTTGAACTTCTTTTGAAAAGAAAAGTTTTATCCTTTGAATATTTGAATAATTATTGTCAAAGAAAATTTAAGTTTACAAAAATTGTAAACATTTTTTCTATTTAGATTACCATCTATATTATATTAAAGAGAGACACATAATATATCCGTATAATTAAGTTAATACTACGCACTACTATCTTCGATTTCCAATCGACTGATCCTTTGTCTCCGTTATTCCCAAATCATTGCTTCTCCGAACTCGGCGAACTAGCGAATGTTATTATACCTATACACAAAGAAAGTGATAAAAATTTACTTTTATAACCTGTCCGATTGACGCACTTGCTTGGCAATAATTCATCACGCCAGCTCGGTTTTCCGCCTCGGCGGGCGCCGCCGCCTTTCGGGCCTAGTAGAACGAGGCTGCGTATGGTCAGGCGGGAATAATTCGCCGAGGGCGATGATTGAGTGCTCGTAGATATTGCTTCGCTTGCACTTGCGTTCGCCTTTGCTTTATGTAACTTTAGATTTCTTCTTGGCCGCCGCGCAGAAGCGGGAGGTGACCTGTAAGAACTTTCTTGTTTATGTAATGCTTTATTTTCTCGACGGGGAGTCGGCTTACTCTCGCAGCTTTGATAACGGAATTGTAGTCGCTGCCGTTAATATAAAATGAGGATAGGCGTAAATGAGATGAAGAAAAAGTTATCTTATATAAACGCGGGCTGCGGCAAATGATAATTTAATTTAGAAAAAGATGTGACGGAATAACTTGAGAACCTTGTTAAGAAGGCTATTATTTTTTGTAATTTAGAGGGTGGTTATTTTTTCTTAATAAAGTCGTATTTCTTAAATAATAATTTTTGCAAGCATAACGTTTCATTCTCGAAATTCTTTTCTAACTTTTAAATAGCTGATATTTAAAATTCTAGAATTATTGAGAAAAATAACATGCATATTCATCTTATACAATTACGGTTTTTGAGATCATCACTTAACCATCATACCATCATATTAAGTGGCGTGTCGGTCAACGAGAAGCTAAAATTTGCGTATAGTATTTGCATTTAGAGTAATATATTCATGCGAGTTTAAAAACCTTATCCTAAGCTAAAAAAAATATAGATTCTCTTAAAAGCTACTGCAGCCCGAGTTCTAAACAGAAGCTCATCCAGGATAGACACCAGTATCAGCAACAGAATTTCAAGCCGCCGATAAAGCGGTTTCTCGCAAGGAACGTCGCGGTAAATAGCGTAGGCTCACCTCCTGGCTGCTACTGGCGATGCGATAGATAGCAGAGCCTCATCTCGATATAAATGCAAATGGGGCTCGTTCGCTCGCGCTCCTCCGAAGCTGTCTGGCCGGATACTCGTTCCCCGCGCTGACAGGTCGAATCGATAGGTGCTTGCGCTGCGAGTGACGCGTGCTGCGGCGCAAAGGGTCCTCTCGTGACGCGCGAAAACGCTCTCCTCTACCTTCTTCCTCGTCTTTGTACTTCTTTCTGCGCGATTGAATTAGGAGCCGAGCGAGAGATGAGAAATGGGAGGAAGAATTCGTTTTATTGGGAGCTCGGCGGATGCTTTACTGTCTGTTCAGATGTAGCGGGGAGAGGGGGGAATTCTGTTAAGGCGGGAAAACAGATGCCTTTCAATGCTCTTTGCTGGTTCTATTAAGAAAGATGATCGAATGCTCGAGGAGAATTTGATTTTATATAAGGGAAGATGGTTAATCTTATGTTATGGAAAAAACCTGTCTTAATTAATTGTATATAGGGACAATAAAAACAAAGTAAAATGTGGTTGTGGAAGTGAAATTACTTTTAACAACAAGCAAGCAGCCTTCAATTCACTGGTTTCATGATGAAAAACGTTTCATTTTATAACAGTTTGTTATATATAGAAACAGCGCAGTATTAGATGTTTGCGTAAATCATTTTGATGCATGAAAAAAGATGAAAAATATTTTTATTAGATAAAATATTTGAGTAAATTCTTTGAAGACGAAACTCAAGTTAAAATAATTTTTTACGCAGTAAAATTTTAAATTTTGCTGCAAATTTAATAGTATTATTAGTATATCGATTAAAAGTTGACAGTAAAATTTTTGTACGACAGTAAAAAGTGAAAAGGTGTTTATATCAACAATAATTGTTCATTAATAAGATGTAAACAGGGTTTGATTTTTTGCATGAATAAGTTAAAAATCTCCGACGAAATGTCGCACAAACATTTATTGATAAAAATCGGGAGTGTTTAAAAGTTCATGTTTTATTAGAATTATTTAGTGTGATTATATTAAAAAAAATGAATTAATATATTAAAATAAATTAAAAAGGGAAATCCAAAATGATATAAACTTTTGTTAGATTGCAACCGCTGAGATTGTTCTTACTGTGAGTTACACAAGTGTTTTAGTAAACTAGTATATATTGTAAGATTACTTTTTGAAAAGTACTCTATTACAGTTTATAAATAAAATGAATATAAAAATGAAGACATAAAACAGAAAAAAATTTAATCATTGCGAAATATAGGATTTCATTTTTTATTGTGATTTATTTTATTTTAAGTCGTTATTTTATTTTCTTTACGTAGTTTTATCTAATTTTAAGCTTACACAATAAACATAATATTTTTTTATTTTAAAAAGTAAAGAAATCGCAAAATCAGGTTAAACAGTCGGAGTAAGCCCTGGCACATTTTCTTTTACGCCATTTCAAAAAATTCTTTGAAAATTCCGATTTTAAAACATTACAGATGCGGGATTAATTAATATTTTTTATTTAAGAATCATTGTTAATTTAATTCTAAAAAACGGCTTCTTTGGTGATATTAACTAGATTGTTCTTTACTTGAAAAAGAATATTATTTCCAAGTAACGTTGGCTTAGAAAAGTATTTTAAATATATATAGTGAAATCCCAGTGGTTGCTGAGAAAGCGTGGCAGAGTATTAATGAAGCCAAAAGTCTGCAGGATTTAAACTTAAAATCCCTTTAAAATCTGGCTATGAACTCTAAATTTATACATTCTGGGTAAAAAAAAAGAAGAATCTAAAAACTTCAGTTACAAAACTATTTGGAAAAGAAAGTTTTTCGTTCTAGATAAGCAAGATGAGAAAAGAAAAGCTTTTGTTCACTTATCACTTGTATCTTGAAGAAGAAGTATGTCTTTGAGCAAGAAATAAAAAGCACAAGCACTTGAACTTTTTTAGCTTTTATTGTGCGTTTTCCGACTTGAAAGAAAGACAAAAATATAACTTTGTACCTTGTCTTCAAATTAAAAAATTGTCATTGCACGATTGTACATACTATTTAAAGCACTGATTAAAAAGCGAAAATTTATTAAAATAGCCTTTAATCTCGTTTCCAAGATAATTTTTGTCCAGTTTAAATTTCAATTCTTAACAAAGTCATTAAATCCTGCTTCACTCGAAAATCATTGAAATCTCATATTCGAATGGCAATTTTCGCGCACGTAAATGATTTAGCGCTCTCGCACAGTGAATGCGAATTCATCGTTGCGTAATTCTCTGACCTGCAGAAAATCCAGCAATAGCATAACGGCTATTTCAATTAGAAAATGGAGAACAAGAGGCGGATCGATTGTTAAGCCTAGATTATCGTTAGACCTGATAGTTAGTTAAACCCACAATAGTACTTGCGCGAGTGCCGTTCTCATCGTAATAATAACGACAGTACTGCTGCCAGCAGTCATCTATCATTCGAGCGGCTAAAGTAAATACGAGAAAAAAAACCATACCGAGTGAGTTCGAGATGCGTCGGGTTTGATAGCTTGGTAAACATTTATCTACTAAAGGGAAATATAGAAAGGCGAAGACGAAAATATTAGAACGGAGAAGGACAAAAACTAAGATTTTAATAGGTGATCAAGTTATAATTAAAATTATAATTTTGAGTGGAAAGTTAATGCAACGTAGCAAAGTTGTTCTATATATATTTACATGACGTGGGTAGAAGTTTGTTTGTTCAATTTAGCGTGCTTACGTAGTCTACACTGGGATTATACCAATTTTTCTGCAGCAAGTTGATAACAGTAAATGATAAACGTTATCTTGCAACTGCTAGTTCATCTAATTTTTCGTAAAATTGTTTCATTTTGCACATGAGTGCACCTGGCCAAATTTTTAGTAGTGAATTGCTTGTAATAAATAATTTAATTGAAACAATGATTTACGATCAGTATGCTGCGTTATTCTATTTAGAAGACAGTTGTTTGAATTTGAAAGTTATACTGCTTTTGGGTCAGTATTTTCACAGTGGAATTAGTGGTCCTTTTCTAATTTCCCTGGTTTAGATTCTCTTACTAGCCAAACTTCGTCTCCAATATTAAATTCAATTTCATTTGTAAATCTATCATAATAATCTTTTGATTTTTCTTTTGCATTTATTAGATTTTCCCTGGCTAATTTAGCTATTTCTCTCATATTTTCTACCGAGTTTTCTAAATAATTACTTGTAAAATTTTATACGTATCATACGTATGTATATGCTCTAGACCACTCACAACGCTCGATGATGAGCTTCAACTTACATCTCGTGGATTTTTTAAGGAAGGATATTTAGAAATAGTAGGAGAACAGGATAAGGTGTAATTCGCGTAAAAAAATGTAATTTGTTTATAAATAATTAATTTTGCAATAAACAAATAGTAATTTAACAAACTTCTTGGTGTTTTAGGAGAAATTTCTTTTTACATTTATATCCTTTAAACTAGTATCTAGACGACTATGCAATAAAATTTTGGTGCACTTCTTCCAGAAAAAAGTTATAAACTAATTATAATTAAAATTAAAATTTTTTTCTGGAAGGAGTGCACCAAAATTTGATTGCACAATCGTCTAGATAATAGTTTAAAGAATATAAATGTAAAAAGAAAGAGTCTAGCCGGGTAAGAGGGTCAAAACTGCCCCAGCCTGGAATTTTATTTGGAATTGGCCGTTTGAAAGAATACTATTAAACACTCTTCCAGCTAAATTTTCA
>UCOL01004990.1:0-12912 GCA_900474335.1 Ormyrus nitidulus
GTCATTGACGTGTAAAAACGATCAGAAACCGTTTTTTGACGGAAATTTTACAATTGAAAATGGCGCCGTTGCCAAATGTACTTACTGTCAACTTACTGTTTTCATTTCGGAACACACCCAGTGTTTCCCAGGTAGTCGTTAGATCCTTAGAGTACATATTGCATGGAGATGTCAACTCGAACATCGTCCCTCGTGTTCGTGCACGGTACAGTCGAGAAAGAGGGAGCGGTACTGAAGTACCTACCTCTATCTCTCTCTTGCTGCACGCGATTGGTTCTTTTCCGACAACGTCTGCATGAGTAACCGCAAGAACGAAGACTACCTTCGTTGGTACATGCTTCAAGGGGCGTTGTCATCACTTTTTCAATAGCTTTAATTTGTACACGCCTTGTTTTCGGTTTGGTTCAGTTAAAACTTCGGCTGCAAAATGCGGGGGAGCAGTAGTTTAAGTGTAATTTTAAGTTTTTTCTTGTTTATCACCATTTGTGGAAATTCTTCAGGTAAGAATTGATGTTTATTGTTTGAAAACAGTTGACGGTAGGTAGTTTGACGGTGTTCTTGGAATTAGGGCCACTTTGATTAAAGATTTAAATGATTCTTTTTCATTTTACGTGTATTTAAAAGGCTTTAGTACTTTGTTTAACAATATAATTTTGTAATTTGGTTTTTGTACAATATTCGATTTTTGTAAGTAATTTTATTTAGATATTTTAATAATTAAACAATTTTTGATTATAGGGCAAAATTTAAACAACACTGCAATATGGTGTACAGTCTCACATGGAGAGCAAAGCAAGTGTGAGGCCTTTGCAAGAGCAGTGGATCGAGAGATTTCTTCTTTCCAAAATAATTACATATCCATTCAGTGTAAACAAGCATTTAACAAGGAAGAATGCATGGCTATGTTAGATCATGAACAAGCACACTTGACGACTCTTGATGCTGGTGAAGTATTTGTGGGAGGAAGATATCATAGTTTAGTACCTATAATGCAAGAGATCTATGATACTAATGTAAACTATCAGTATGCTGTTGCTGTTGTGAAAAAAAATTCCTTGCCGGATGTTCAACATATAAGAGATCTGCGTGGAAAAAAGGCATGCTTTGCTGGAGTTGGAACTTTTGCTGGTTGGGTCAAGCCTATTTTTACAGTAAGTTAACAATAAAATATAGTATTATGAAAAATCCTTTGATGACTAAGATTATTAAGGAATTATGAAATAAGTAATTATTTTCAGTTTTAATTTTATTTTACTGTTACTCCTTTTTCTTATATTTTTCCAAGTTTTGTGAATTAAAATAAATATTGTAACATAATTGTTTATTTACTATTTCAGTTAATGCAAGAAGGTGGCATGGAAATAGTAGACTGCAACAATCATGTAAAATCTACTATAAAATTCTTTGGTCCAAGTTGTGCTGTTAATTCATTAATTAACAAATATAATCCACTTGGTGACAATTCTGATCAACTGTGTAAGCTGTGCATTGGTAAAATTCCTGGTGGTAAATGCACAAATGCAGATCCTTATTCGGGCTACGAAGGAGCATTCAGATGTTTAGTTGAAGCTGGGGATGTTGCATTCCTTGTTCACACTACTGTGTTTGAAATGACATCATCAAATTTTGACTTGAGTGAGTAACCCAAAATATTAATTGTTTATTTAAAATAAATATTAACAACATCATTAAATTTTTACCTGCAGATTCTGTAAATAAGGATCAGTTTGAATTACTTTGTAAAGATGGTTC
The DNA here is from genome assembly GCA_900474335.1 of Ormyrus nitidulus. NCBI lineage: Eukaryota > Metazoa > Arthropoda > Insecta > Hymenoptera > Ormyridae > Ormyrus > Ormyrus nitidulus. The sequence continues at coordinate 1,753 of UCOL01004990.1, forward strand.
TCGGCGACCAGTAGATCAATATACATCCTGTAACTGGGATGAGGTGCCATCTAATGCTATTGTGATTTCATCAGCAACAAATCAAGAGAAACGCAGATTGTACCAAAGATTCCTTGAACAAGCTGCTAAATTATTTGGAAAGTTCGATAATAACACAGCTACTAATAATCACAAGGGATTTTATAATAATAACCACTATGATGGTCATCTAGGAAAAGATTTTGAAAATGAAAGCGAAGATGAATACAATCCATACGGAAGTAGTGAAAACCACAACAATTTTAACAATAATTGGAATTATACAGAAAAAAGTAGTTCCAGCACTCAAGATCCAAATATTAATAGTATTGAAAAATTCTCTTTATTTGAATCTGCTCCCCGCTATAGTATTCATCGCAATCTCTTATTTTCGGTAAGATTTTAGTTTCTTTTAAATTCTTATATTTTTTGCAAAAATATAAATTTTTAATACTTTTGTAAATTTATAATTTAGGATGCAGCAAAAGATTTTGTTATAATTCCTGAATCAAACCAAACTTATTCCGGTTATTTGAAAGACGCGTTAGATAAAATTATTGCAATAAGACGATGTCCAGTTAATAGGATGACTTTATGCGTAACATCTGAACCAGAATTGGAGAAATGTATAAAAATGAAGGTATATACATGATTAAAAAACAATAATGCTTTTATAATATAAATTTATTATGATATAACTTCTTTTTCATTTTTTCAAAGATCGCTCTGAAGGCTCAGCTTCTACAGCCAGAGTTATCGTGTTTCAAAGCCCACAGTCAAATTCATTGCATGCAATCAATACAAAACGGGTGAGTCCCGTTAATTATTTCGCATAAACTTTTACTTATTGTATTTCATTTAAACAATGTAGAAATTAAGCTTTAAATAAAATAAGTAATATCATCACACATTGCTTTTCCAGACAAGTTGATATAACAGTTTTGGATGCCAGTGACGTATACACTGCTGGTTTACGTTATGACCTAATACCTTTCGTGTCCGAAATTTACAATCTTGGAGAACCTAATTACTACGTCGTTGCTGTGGCAAAAGAGGAAGACGATAATACCGATATAACGTACCTTAAGAATAAGAACACTTGCCATCCAGGAATCAACACTGCCGCCGGTTGGGTTTACCCATTGGCTTACCTTTTGTCGAACAGTTGGATCAGAGGCTACGGCTGCGATTCGGTTCGCGCTGCTGCTGAATATTTTACCAAATCCTGCGTACCTGGTGCGCTTAGTCCTGAATACAATACCGGTAAGATAACTCGTGTATTTACGAGACTAAGAGATAAGTATTATTTTAACAGATAACTATTATTTATTAAAAAAATTTTAATATTTATGATTTTTTAGGTTTCTTAAACTATTAATTTTTTAATTAAATTTATGTTGAATTTTAGACTTTTTAAAAACGACTTATAATCATTTACAGGAGTGCCTTACGACAATATGTGTGACTTGTGTCATGGAACGAAAGACCGCTACTGTCGCCGCGACGCTTCCGAAGATTATTACGGTCATACTGGTGCTTTCCGCTGCCTTGTAGAAGGTGGTGGTGATGTAGCTTTTGTGAAACACACGACAGTTGCCGAAAATACTGATGGCAAACGACGTGAATTCTGGGCGCGAAACACTTTCACGAAAGATTTCCAACTACTCTGTCCTGATGGCACGCGCAAATCTACTTTAGAGTACAAAGATTGCAATTTGGGCAAAGTTGCGGCCAATGCTGTTGTTACAAGAGGTGGATACTATGGATATAATGAGACCCAGGTATTTTTACGCTTTAAAACTCATTAATTTATTACCTTCTCTTATATTTATTTAAAAACTTAGTAAGTAATGTAACATTATTTCATCTTTTTTAGATCCAAGCTTACTCAAATCTCTTGATCTACGCTCAGCAGTTCTACGGTCGCAAGGATCAGGATGAATTCACTTTCGGTATGTTCTTCAGGCAACCTCCGTTCACTGACCTTATATTCCAAGATGCTACGCAACAACTCGCCATCATTCCCCCGGAAAAACGAGAATTCAGTGCCTATCTTGGTCAAGACTTCATGAGAGCCAGGAGAATAGTTGACTGCACGGCTGGATCATCAGCAGTTGAATATTCGATCACCGGTACAATTGCCATGATTATTCTCGCGATCATTCTTGGATGATAAAAGTGTAAAGACTATAATTTTTGTAATTAATTACGATGTTTAATTCAAAAGATCATTCCTTAATTAATTGTGGGAATTTTTTTTTTAAATTTTTTTATATGCTTGAAATGAAACATTTTTTAAGTGCCTTAAATTCTGTGTATTCGATTGTTAAGGAGGATGTCAACAAATATTTTAATTTGATCTCCTGAAAATGTTAAAATAATGTCATTTTAAATTTTTAAATAATTGTTTTGGAACGCATAACATAATTATCCAATTTGTCAAACAATTCATATGACAGTAAATAGAAGATATGCGTAGACTATAATAGTTTACTATAAGTGCGAAAATATTTTATATTTATATTTTTTAATTATAGTTAAACTATAAATGCAAACGTACTATAATAACTAGCACCATAGCTCCAGTAAAAAAGAAGAAAAAAATAAATAAAAATACTGTTACATTTTCAAAAAGACCAAAAAATTGACATCTTCCTTTGTTCAGCGTATCTGAGATTCAATATAGGTTCTGCATGGTTAAGTTTCACAAGATCTTAAACAGATACATGATAAGGGGTTGTGCAGAAATGTTTTCAGTTTCGGTTAAGAAAATTTTCTTTCAGATGTTTTAGTGTAAATAACATTTTTTTGATTGACCTCTTCTAATATATCTATTTATGGACTTATGTAGACTATTCAAGTACCTATGCAGCTCCTATTTTTTACTATGCGCCTATTTCTAAAAGAGTAATGTGACGATAAAAAGCATAAATCGTTTCAATGCATTATAATGCTTTAAAATTAAAATGTTAATCACGATTCAATAACATAAGTCATATTTTTTTTCCAAATTGAATTGAATGAAATTGTACATATTTAAAAAAAATAAGTATAATTTAGTACAAACCGCACCTTTTAAGTATAGTTTATAGTTAGTTAAACAAAATAAAACAAAAAATTTCACATAATATTATTTAAAAAAAAAACTGCTTGATTATATTTGTAAGAAGCATTTCTAACTGATTTTATACTTCCATGTTTAAAATCCTAGTGATAAGATAAAAGAAAAGTCGTTTTCGTAACAAGAGCTTAAAATGGTATTTTAGGCCTTGAGTCATGATCGTCGCGCACGAGGGTCGGCGAGGTCGGCCTGGAGTGTCGCGCGATCACACGAGGACTTAAAATCCTACGTTCGAGTCTTGAACACTATTTCTTGATGTGCTAGATGTAGCACGACCGTTTTACGCTTAGTACATCAAAAAATAAATCTTATGCTTTGACTGCAATCAAGTCCGTCCACATGTTAGATTAAGGAAATTACTCAAGAATTATTATGAAAATATTATATATTTAAGTATTTACTATGTATTTTATTCCGTCCGTTGAATTGATAATTGAAAACAACAATTTTATATAATTCTAAAATTGTATACGCCTTTATCAAATAATTTTTTATAAAGAAATTTTTATAATTGTCATAAAATAAAGATTAAAAACAGATTTTATTCTTTTTATTTGGGTACCCTATTAATCTTTGCTTGCTTTAATTTTACCGTTCAAAAAAAAATGGACTACTTTTTTTTATATTTGGTTTAAATGCTAACTGTTAGAAATTAAAAAATCGCGGCCTTCGAATGCTAGAGTTCAAGGCTAGGTTTTGCTCATGCTGAACATGAAAGAGGAGTGAAGGAGATTCCTTGAGGGTATCCTGTACATTAATAGTGTAAGAAGATGGACATCCCCTATCAGAAAACAGAAAAGCAGGCGAGTTCCCTAAAAACTAATTTCTCTCCCATCCCGAAATGATGCTTAACAGCGGTTCCAGAGTTGAGTGGAAATTTTGAAATTTTTTGGCTGCTAAATACATTAAGCTAAGATATCGTTCCTTTTGTTTGTGATAAAGTAAAGAAATTTTTATAAGCAAAATATTCATTTTGCTTTAAAGCTTGATTTTTCTTTAAAGCTCGTAAAAGAGATAATACATGATCTGTACGTATGCTCTGCATATGCGCATGTAAACGTGTAGACTTTATATTGGAAACAAGCTTATTACATTATTATTTTCTATCTGTGACCTACAAATCGATACTTAAATATTTTAGTATTAAGAATTTACTTTCATTTTTTTGGGATTTGGATTAATGCTTTCCGCTGTTGCGTATTGGAGAACTGTTATATGTTATTGATTTATTACTATATAATGAAAAAAATATCTTGAAAATCTATGAAACAAATAAAGCTCATGTTTTCATATTTTTCGCTTTGTGAACTTCTTTTAGCCAAACATAAGCTAGAGTAGGTAAATTATGGAAAAACTTAGTGGCAGTGAAATATTGATTTTATTTTTGACGTAACAATTTTCAGTTTACAATAGTGAATATTCAATAGTTATTCTTAAAAAATAAGTATAGTTTTTTAATTTAATATTTTTTCGAGTTCATTTTTTTTTAACTTGTAGTTTCATCAAGATGCTCAAAAGAGCGCTAAGGAAGATATTATACATTTATATTATAGCATCATTCTTATATTCTTATTTTACTTCGGTGTTGTTATTAATAAAAAATGAGGTAATAGATTTTGACTACAGTGTTAATTATACCTAGTTATGTAGAAAGAAAATATTAAGAATGAACAATTTCTTTAGCACACTTTACCTAATAGTTTATATGTTTAACTAAATTTTTGTGTTAATTTGCATTTCATTAATAAAATTAAAAAATATTATGTTAACTAAAAACTTAAAGTTTAACTAAAAATTTTTAGTATTTTGTAAACTGAATCGAAAATATGTACTCGTGAAGGAAATAAAGTGAACATAAGTAAAATTAACGTAGGATAGTTTTATGTTATATTCGAAGATTCATGAAGTGGAGAAACAGTAATTAGAAAAAAGTTGTAATAATCTAACAAATAATCCAAACAAAAAAAAATTATTACATAAATCCAAACAAAAAATATTATGAGACTCCGTACTTTTATGCAATTATTATTTTACTTCCACACTATTTTTTCTGAAAGAAATAACTTGCACAAAATGTCGAAAAATATATCTATTGATATTATTTTAGTAAGATTTTAGTTTTTTAAAACTAAATAAAATTAATTTTATGAAAGTAAATCTTTATAATTAAACTGTTTTTTAGATACAGGCATCTAATTACATTTGTGTTTGTGCAAGAGCTGAAAATACTGTAATAATTAAAAATTGGGTTTTTAATTCGGAACCTGAATATTTTAAAAATTATGCGCAGACTAATGCTGTTACTTTGTTACAAATAGATACTACAGGAATAAGTGTACCAAGTATTAATCGATATTTATTAAATTACAGAAAGTTTATCGCAGAAAAAATTTTGCTTTTTAACATTCCTCTGGGCGTCTTAAGTATTACTCTTCGAAAATTCAGCTTGTCCTATTGGTGGAATCTTTATGGATATTATTTCATCGATAATGCAAGAGAATTTAACAGTTGTCAGAATGCTTTACAAGTACTCGAAATCATTTGGAAACTTGATATTCTTTCGGCTATTTTTTTATGCCAAAATGAAAAAGAAGAACTTGACATTTATACGTTTAATCCTTTTACTAATTCAGCTTCTAAAATATGGATGTCCGCAGGATTCAAGCAATTGAAAAATTCGCATCTATTTTTCTTATTTCAACTATTGCCATCATTAAATCGCAAGTCTTATCTTTACACTTACTTTACATTTCTACTGAACTCCGTAATAAAAATTAATTTTATTTTTCAGAATCTTCGATATCGTGTGAAAACTTATTTTTTGATAAAACTGGACAATTAGGAGGATATCCAATAACTGTTGTGGGGCGAAGGTTCAAATTTCTTATATTTAAACCACATGCGTACAATGAGTACAAATTTGTTGGCGTACCGGGAATAATTCATTTTGTCATTTTGTTAAAATTAAATGCCACTATAAATTATGTAATTCCTACGCTGTATCTGCATAGCAGCATTTCTATTGATGGATCAGTATATGGATTGTATCGATATTTTTTTCTCGGTGGTTATGATTTGCTTTTAGAAGACATTCTAGAGAGAGGTATTTGGAAAGATCAAATTTACACTTATATTACAGGGTCACACTGCATCATTTCAAGAAAAAAGCTTTTGTCCTTATCGGAACAAATGCATGATCTTATGTCGATTAAATTTTTTATTATATTTTTGGTTGTATTTATTGTTTTAACACTGGGATTTACGTTTTTAATGAGTAGTAAATTTGAAGACACATTTCTGGACGTTTTTCGTTCGTTGACTGGTCAGTCAACTCTTATGGAACCAGTTACGAAAAAACAAAAAATTGTTTTTGCTTCTTTTTTGTACCTTGTAATGTGGGGTAGCATTTATTTTCAAAGCAATTTAAAATCTATGACATCTGCACCAATTTTTGGTGCACTAGTGAATTCAATCGATGATCTAATTACTTACAATTACACCGTTTACGCTCACCAATCAATAAGGGAACTTTTTTTGGAACAAGGTAAATTTTTCGATAAAATAAAAGTAGCATCTAAATATTCGGACTGTTTGAACTATGCTGTAGATAATTATAATGCAGCTTGTATATCCCCGTGTAATTTTGCATATTCTCAACCACAAAAACGCAGCGATATACATATAGTTGTGGATAAATCATCTCATAATTACCGCGTCTATCTTATTCGAGATCATTTTTATCTTCGTAAAAGGATTACAATTCTTTATAACAGATTACATGAGGCTGGGATTAGCTTATTTTTGTTCGGTGATTCAAAAAATCACCGAGAAGACCCAACTTATGCCATTACAAGAATTTCTTTGAATCAGATTTCATTCACATTTATTATACTAGGATTTGGAATTTTACTCTCCATTCTAGTATTTTTTGGAGAGTTATTATTAGTTACTTATTTTATCTCGAGTAATACTGTAATAATTTTGTGATTTTTAGAGTTTAAAAAACCTTCTTACGTAAAAATTATGTTAAACAAATGTAGTGTACTAATTGTTTCTATATTGCTTCAATAGATGGAATGAATCATGACTTTCAGCCTCTGGGGATCTTCTAATTTAAAGTTTATGCACACAGATCACTGATGGAATCTTTTCCGAAAGTCAACTGTATAATAACATAAAGAGAGAAGACGATTTTGAATTTTGCATCAGTCGATTGCGGTTTAATAACAAAATAGATTGTATGTCTGATTGCATGTCGGTCTACGAAAGTGTAAAAGAAAGCAATGATAAAAACTTCGCTATGAATTACGTTTATCTTATTCGCGATCACTTTATTGTTCGAAAAAGAATGAATGACGTTTATTACCGATTGGAGGAAACTGGAATTAATTTATTTTTCTTTAATTTATCAAAAAAAATTGGAAAAAGATATGAGTTATATGAAGATTAGAGCAGTAACTTTAGAGCAAATGTCATTTGCATTTATTTTGTTAGGCTCTGGATTTTTAATTTCAATTTTTATATTTCTATTTGAATCTTCTGCAAGTCTCTTATTGAAACTTAAACTCTAACTTTTCGAATATCTTTTTAATAAACTGTATAGCATTAATAAGTCCTGAGAGAATTAAAAAATACTTAAATAAGAAAAAATCTTTTTGACTTTAAAGTTGCTGTATGAAAATGTATAAAATTTTACTTTTACTTAATAAAGCTAAATATTGTGAATGACATGTAGTAATTTACTTAAATAATAAGTGGAAGTGTTTGAAAATATTATAAATGTATTTAAAATAAATAATGAAAATAAATGCTAGTAAAAAAATAAATTAAATTCATAATGTTTAACCCTAAATGCAAAGAACTTTTAAAAATTATTAAAGCTTGGTCAATAAGGTGCAAATTAAAATATACATTAAATCCTATATAAACTACCTAATTCTACCAGTTTTTATAAGACGTTTTGACTAGAGAAATTTCATTGTCTGCCTTTCTGTTCATTAAAGAAGCTCCAAAATTATAAATTAGTTACTGCTAATGTGAAAACAATGAAAAACAAAACTATTAATGATTGCATATCGATATTCTTTTCTTGGACATTACGATTTCACTTTACAGGACACATTCCTAGAGAGAGGTATTTGGAAAAATCAAATTTACACTTATATTACAGGGGTCATATAGCATTACGGAAAGCATGATCTTATGAAAATTAAGTTTTTTAATGTATTCTTGGCTGGATTTATTATTTCAACTCTGGGATAAGCCAACTCTTATGGAATCATTTATGAAAAAACAAAAACTTCTTTTTGGTTGTTTTGTACCTTGTATGTGGGGTAGTATTTGTTTTCAAGCAATTTAAAATCGATTTTTTTAAGTTCGTAAAAGAGAGAATACATGCACTTTTTGTAAACCGGCTGTTTTTATTATTATTTTCCGTTCGCGTCAAACAAATCGATACTTTTAACCATCAATTAGTAGATAATGATTTTACTAAAAAGTAAATCGATCATTCTGGGTATATTCTACAGTAAAATATAAACTTTTAAAGAAATTTTTATTATTAGGGAAAAGTCAGATTTCCGCGAGACTTTCGCGGCCAGACTTACGCTAGACTACCGCCAGACTTTGTTTTTACTCGAGTAGAATGTAGAAAATACTGTTAAATTCGATTTAAAATAAGAACAGTTTTAATCAGAACGTACTTGATTCTTTCTTTTGAATCTGCTTTATTTTACTGTGGTTATAAATGCAATAATCGAACGGACTCAAATTAATATTTCTTGTAACGTTTTCTTCGTAAGTAGTTACACAATTTATACGAATATAATTATTGTTAAACATTTATTTATATCATACCTATAATTGACTCTTGAAAAACTGTTAATTGAATGCGTTTTATTACTTCCCTGGTAGAAGAAGGTAGAAACGTTAAGTAGTTTTTAGCCAATTCTTAGCTTGTTTTGTAGTTAAAACGACAAATTGCTATTATTTTTTCTGATTATCAAATAATTAAATACGTTTGCTCATGAATATTTTAGTGTAATGATATTTTATCTTTACAATGATTTTCCAATTGTTTTTATTTATTATTTATTATTTATTTAATATTTATTAATTAATCTAGAGTTACATAATTGACATAATCGACACACGCTACAGAATGAGTATTCCTCTCTTAAAAAAGTGATGACGGAAAGTTGAAGCATGAATAAAATGATTGTGATTGGCTGATTCTCGTGAAAAATAAGGCTAGATTGGACTAGCAAAAGCAGACTTTATAAATTATTTTATTTAATTTTCGTTAATAACGAACCTACGAGTTTGAACTTAATATTTGCCAATCGAAACTGTTTTTCAAGTCTGTGTTTTGTAATTCATTTGTAACGTCTCAATAAATTGAAAGAATTTCAATGTTATGAGAGAAATATTTTTTTATTAAAAAATATTTCTTATATATAATTATCTTAGTCTAACATAGAAAATATTTAGCGCGCGCGCAGGGCGCTTGGATGGTGCTCTGTTTTAAAATATCGATCGACGGAAGTAAAATAAGTAAATTCTTCAATTTCTGCAATGTTTTCATTATATATATTATATATATATATAGTATAACCATTTCAATTTTAGTAGGATTAAAATAAATTAGCAATTTGGAATTCAAAATAATTATCGAAACCATAAAAAGCGCATCGTTATTATTATAAATTCGTTCACGTTTAGCGTCTGTAGGTATTTCACATTAAATAACAATCAAACGCGCTTTAAATATTTAAAACCGGTTAATTAACAACCTACAATTTACAAATGACAATTATTGTTGAGACAACAGAACGTAAACTATATCGATGGAATATATTTAAGCTTATTACGATAATTCTTAAGTTAACTTATGGCCGCTGGAATTCTTCGGAAATGGGAATCCCGTGCGATACATAATTCGGACACACGAATATTAATTTACAAATTGTCTGCAATAAAAGCCTATTTCGCTTGTTATCCCTGAATATTAAATTACCGGCGAGTCGTATCGCAAAAAGCAAAACCATTAATTAATATCTGAAATGTATTTTAGTCTCGCATCGATGGAATTATAAAATTTAATTAGTTCATTAAATTGTTTTTACTAATACGTTGTTTATTGTTATTTTACTTAAGTTACGATGTTGTTCTTTATCTAAAATTCGGTATTGATGAAAAATTATATTAATTATGTTAATTTTTTTATATTAAATGTGCAAGTATATATTAAATATCAAATGTATAAGTTAGTTTAACAAATTGCCTACAAACGTATAAAATGGATAATAATTATTTGGTTTAAGGAGAATTTCATTGAAGGATTCAATTATTTAATTGTATATTAGAATTATTGATAATTATGTACCAGCTTACGATTACACGTCCTGCATAGGACATTACGCATAAAGGTATATCACGACGTAGAGATTAACATCCTATACAAAAAAATTTTAATATTTTCTGAAGCAAATAATTAGAGTATAATCTTCTTGGCATTTATGGACAATTTTTCCAGACTTTAAAAAAAGCTCCGAATCATCCGAAAACAGAACTTTCACCTTCCGAATCTTCAGGCAACACATTCCCTTCCACAAAAATTCCTGTTTTTTCTTTTCCCATTCCCGCGTCTTGAACTACAAACAGCTTCACCCCCGCGGCAAAGCAAACTCGCTACTTCACGCGCTCAGCACTCCGCACGCAAATAAACTTGCATCGAACTTGAGCCTCTCATCCATCTATTTGATCGGCGCTTACAATTCCCGCGCGAAGGGCGAGAAAGTCCGTCGGTATCTCTCCGCGACACAAAGGAATCCGGCTGGCTTTCCGATATCGACGCTCTCGCTCCTCGAAGATGGAAAAAGTTGCCGCGCGGGGCTGCAAAACGCGTCCGGTCCAATCCATCATCCGCGCGTAATGCTATCGCTAAAAGTGTGAGATGAAATATACATTACGAGGCGCCGCGCCGAGGGACGGGGGGGGGGGGGGGGGGGGAGCTTGTTGAC
>UCOL01004991.1:0-12910 GCA_900474335.1 Ormyrus nitidulus
GGGGGGGGGGGGGGGGGGGGGGGGGGGGGGGAGGCGCTTGCTTAGCGGGCGAGCTTAATTAATAAGGACACGCGATATCCACCCTCTCGCTCGCTTCCTCAGCTAAGACGCGCGCCGCGGAGGCTAAGACTCGGGAGCACACCCCCTCGGGGGGTCCTTTGTTGTCGAGAGGGTCAGGCGGGAGGGAGAGGGAGGGGGGGGGTGGAGGACGGCCGAGCTGCCACTTTCGCCCACCTTCAGCGCGCGGGAGAGACTCTCTAAGTCTTCTGGCGCTGCCTTATCTTGGGGGCCTTTTGCATTCTCGAACTCTATCTGTTCTTATCGTCGAGGTAATCCCCGACTTTGGCATTCCGGGGTCCTTTTTGGCTTGCGGGGAGGAGACGAGAATTAGCGATATTTGTAAATCACGGCTGTAGTGAGTTGCGAAGCTTTAGGCGGCGCTGATCGAGAGATTAGTTTGTTTAAATTGCATTGATAATTGATTAAATTTCTTGTTTCTGTAGACAAGTTTGTTATACTGATAGTTGTTGATATATAATTTTAAGTAATTATTAGTGGTAGGTAATATTTAAACAAAAATTGAAGTTTTTGATGAAACTGTTTGCCTTGCAATTTGAAAATCGTTTTAAAGGAAAAAGTGCAAAAAATTATCGGCAAACATTCAATTTTGTTGTTTAAATCGTACCTGTGGCTGTAGACTAGTCACCTGTCGTTTGAGGTGTGCCAACGTGGCTGTGGGCGGAGGATGCAGAGCCATAGTAGCAAAGACCAGTCGCTCCTCGTAGTCGTACTCGCACAGAATTTTGTTTTCGCACAAGTAAAATCGATCGCCAACGCAAAATCTGGAAACAGTTAAAATTATTTGTTTTTTTTTATTTCAGTTTGCAGAAATTAATTTATGATTCATCATTTATTTTCATTCTATTTATTTTTATTATCTTTTTCAATATGTTTGGTAGATGCTCAGATTACAAGTAGTGTGATATTGAAATAAATGTTCATTTCTTTCAGATGCAACTTAGTAAATCTTTATAAAAGAAAAATTCACAAATGAAAATAACTCTACAACGGCACTAATTAAGCCCGAGCATCTTAATGAAACCGTAGATAACGCAAGTTTGCATAAAACAAAAATTATCTTACTCCTGAAACCCTCCCGAAAAGCCTTATACAGTCGTTTACTTAGAAGGGGGAAACGCGCGAATGAGGTGTAACGACCGGAGCGAGAAAAAAAAAAAGGGAACGGGCGACGAAATAAATATGCACCTCCGATATATATCGAGAATCCCTCCAGCGCAAAGTGCTCGGGAGGTAGTGAAGCGTGCTAATTCCGTTTAAGGCCGCTTTCCGCTCTGCCTTGGCGTCGGCGCCGAGGGAAATTGCGAGAAAATAAAAAAAAGGCGCGGCGCGCCCTCCTTCTTCCTGTTGCGCGCCGCCGCGGCCAACTTGGGAAAATCTTGCGAGGTTCTTTAGATGCAAATTCCTCGCCGCTCGATTCGCCGCCGCGAGAAATGGGGAGCGAGTGGCGGAGAGCTCTATGAAGTGAATCCCCGCACTGCCTGGCCGGGAGTTGAGAATATTGGCAGTCGCTTGTTTTCGAGCTTAATTAGCGAGGCTATAATTTTATGCTTTAATTAAGGATTATTGCCGGCGCACTTTCACGCCATCTCGCCTAGGCGGAGCTCGTTTCAATCGAAGATGCAGGTTTTAGTTTCCCGATTAAGATCGCTGGTAAGTACTTACGTTTCTTGATAGAGTTCTCGTTGAGAACTTAATCGGAATTAACGATTATTATATTTTGGGTAAGTTGAGGGAATTAGAATATAATGGTGAAATAGTCTAAATAAAAAACAACTATTTACGTACCATAATGGTTTGAATGTTTTCTGTATTACTAATAAATATTTGGGCTATTGGAATCATACTTGCGTAATACTCGAGTATATGAATTTATATAAATTTTTTTCTGAAAAACACAACTAATTTCGCATTTAGATTATAAATGTTGGAAATTGCATTAGCAACATGTTTTCTCAAGGAAAATTATAGCGATGTATCTTATTTTTACTTCGAATTTTTTCAATGAAGATCGAACGAAGATCGACGTTTCCGAAGTTTCTCACTCCGATGACCTAATTTCAATTTTCTCTATATCACATACGTCAATATTGAAACGCTTTACATTCGAAATGACAAACTCGAATGAGAGAAAGAGCAAGATAAGGGGAGCCAAGCTAACTGCTGCGCTGCAGCGCGCGAAGCAAATGATGGCAGAACGGGCTCATACGTGCCCGGATTACGATATCCCGGGGACGAATATGAAGCGAGCTTTTTACGCGCAGCATCCCGCCAACTGTTGTCGTCTTCGTGCCCGGCCGCCGGGCCCTTAAAATCTAAGATCTCTCGCGTATTTTGATTTTATTGCCGATTTAAAACGCGATCCTTACGTTGCCGCTACTTGGCCTGCTCCTCGATTTCGGGCGTTAAATTTTACGATGAAAAACGACGTCGGCAAGAACGTAGGTCAAAGATTTGCCGGAGAAAGTTTAGCAGCTTGAGGATTTGATATTTTGGAATTCAGTGGAGACTGGAGAAATCTATTTAAACTTAGAATTCATTATAGCAATATTTAATTATGCAATAAGTACGCAATCAAATGTTTTACAAATATTTATCTCGGTGAAATTTACAATTCTCAATCTTATTGTAAAAAATGACGAAATCATTTCTTCGACATCGTGTTGAAGGAACCTTGAAGTCTATGGAATTCGAGTCATGCACCGAGAGCATCAGTCTCACGAGCCTTTTTTTTTTAAATAGGACTTCCCGAGAATGATAGGCGTGTCCGAGCGATTTATCTTACGAATTACTTTTTAAAAAGCTCGGCTGTTATTCGACGTAGCGAACAATCGAGCTTTTTCTTTTGTAAAACATCGTCATGCCTTATGAATATTTTCTAACTTTAATGTAGATGTTCCAGATGCAAGCTACCTTACTATAAAATTTATTTCCTTATCGTTTTATTTTTTTATGCAAGAATTAATATTTCAAATATTTTTTGAATGTACGAAACACATATCAGTCTTTACAAAAAAAATATATTCTTGCAGCATTAGTAATTTTTCAAAAAATCGCAGAAAAATACAAAGGCGTTTTTTTTTTTTTTAAAGACCAATCTTTTAAAGGTCTACACGAGAATTGACGATAAAAAGATGCTAATAATTTCTCAAACTGACTTGTCCTCGAATGAGCGTCTGCCGCGCCATTTGACATCGCATAAAAAGACACGAGGCCGCGAAATCTCGATTCGTTCCTCGTTCTCGCGTCTCAATAGCATTTCACTCCCCCTAAAACCTATCGGGCGTCTGCCCCATTCATCGACGCTCCCGTGCAATATTTATTCAAAACTAGATATTACACGGCTCTGCATCCGCGGGAAGCGGCAGCGGCAGCCATATCGCCTCTTGAAAAAAGCAGAAAGCCAATGCGGAGGAGACGTTGTATCGCTCCGGCGTAGTCGTATAAAACTCCGGGTCTGCTGAATAATAAAAGTATATTCGGCGTGTACTCGCTGCCATTGCGTATTCAGCGGACGGCGGCCCGCGCCGGAATCCCTGTTTAGGTTTTTCCGCTCTTTCTTTCTTCTCTCCGCGATCTCGCGGCGCGCTCTTTTTTACGCCGCGGGGATTTCCGCCGAGTGGTTTATTCCGGTGCTTATGCTAATGCGGACGTGATTTTTTTTCAGCACCTCAGCACCTGCGCGTCGTACTAAACATTTACGGGCGCGTGTCCCTCCCTGCCCGAGCTCTGAGGGTTCGCGGGAGAGAGAGAGAGAGAGATCGCGGTCTTTCTGCGGAGGTACGCCGAGAGGAGATGAGCGAGTAAAATTCGAAGGGTGCAGAGTTTATTCCGCGGCGAGGCGAGGCTCTTCTTTTTGCCTGACCCTGTGGTCAGGAGGAATGCCGGGGGTTGCTTTTCGAGAAGTTTCAGAGGGAAATGTATGCTTTTGACTTGCGTTTTTGAGGTTTGGAAATCATGTTTAATGTTTTTCTTGATCCCGAGGAATTTCTTACATCTGTCCTGGTAAATTATTCGTTAGCAGTCCGTCGAAAACGTTACTGTACCTATTTTCTTACTTCACTTTTTAGTCTTTAAAGGGCTGTTTAGAAACAAATGATTCTTTTATCTCCAATAAACAAACCTAACAGTACTTATAGCTGTCAGCCTCCTGCGTAAAATTCCGGCAACCTCGATGCCATAAAAGCAATCTGCAAGGCCGATACGCGTACAGCCTCGTTACGTAAACATCAGCGGTCTTTAACGTTCCTCTCCGTACGAATGCACCTTGTCGTTATCAGCGACAGAGGCCTCCTCCCTCCCAACGGCGCACCACGAAATCATAAGGCCATTAAGCGGCGACGGCGGCGGTGCGCAAAAAACGCCGTCGCTTTATTGCGCTTCGGTGCCGCTCTTTTATGGCGTTCGATCGTCGCTCTCGGCTAAGATCGATATATTTCCTCTCTTGCTCTGGCTCGTTGCTATTTTTCCGGGCGCTGCTGCTGCTGCCGCTCTGCCACCGGCGAGGTACTTATCGTAGCCAGTTACGAGGGCGCATTGGCTTTTACGGCCCGCGCCGTTTGCCCCGGGAACAAAAGAAACGCGCCGAATCGAAATTCCCGCTGCGAAGCTTTTCGAATCGTCGGGCTTTTCGTGGACCATAAGATTTTTTAATTGTTCTCGCGCTGCTCTCGTAAATTCATTTTCGAACATTTATTTACGCCGCGCGGCTCTCGGGTATACGCTGAATGTAATCTTTCGATTGCTATTTATTTAATTTTTCGTGAAATGACCTAACAAATTTGCTGTTTTATCTTACGTGCTATTATTTTTTACTGCGCGTAAATTCTTGTGTGAAAAAACAAAAAAAAATTAAAAACAAGGTTTTTCTTCGAGGCAATATTTATTAAGCTTTTCTACATTCAAAAATTGTAAAAACTTTTAAAAGCACTTAAAGAAACGCGAAATCAACCAAATCACGTTAAAAATGCCAGATTTCAAGTAACTTAATAAGCAGCACCCTGCATTCTGCATTCCTCCCTGCACCGCCGCGCCACCTTGCCTTCACAATGCCTCGTCTTAATTCGGCATTTAACCGCGTCCTTTCCCATCAGCTCTCGCGCCCAATTTCTTCCTACCGGCGGAGAAAAGCCTCCTGGCCCTCCGTGCCACGGCGCTTTGAACCTGTCAGTCGTCCTCCCAGTGCTGCCCCCCTCCCCAGCTCGCACTCAATTTGCATCGGGGCGTAGCGCGGGGAGACAATGGCACTCAGTCTTGTGTTTGTCACTGCGTCTTCCCCTCCCGCCGCCACCCCGTCTAACGCGTTTAACGGAGACTCGAACCCCTAATCAGATCTTGCAGCGCCGCGGGATGAGACGCGGAAGAAGATGGATAAGCGCGGGGGGACGGGCGAGGCTCCGGCTAAGTGTGGAGTTAATGGAGTCAAGACGTCGCACGGTAACTCTCTGGCTGCTCCTGGGATAAGCGTGCGCCAGGTTTATAGGAGTCCCCGGGTGCCTGGGGAGAGACGACTGCGTTGTGTTCATCATTTATGCCCATCCCTTACCTCGGAGGAGCAGATTCTACGCCGAGGTTGCATAAGTTTCGCCTTGCGGATTCTCTTTACGCGCGCGCGGCAGATGCGCACACTGGAAGTCGCGGAGTCTTTCTCGGCGCGAAGCATTTAGGGATTTATAAAGCGTCGATTAATTATGCTTGAAGGAACCTTTTTTTTTGTCTTCGTAAAGGGCTTGAATGAAAGAGATTTTGGAACAAAATTGAAATCGATTTCTTTATTTTATCAATCGGTGTTTCGTGGCTATTTTTATAAACCAGTTATCAAGGAGCATTAGTGATTGTGTAACATTATAGGTGCAATGTAATCGATAATAGTTGTGAATACTTGTCACGATTTCAGTTAGGCATGTGATGGAGAAACGCCGAGCGAATCAGAGAGAGATTTACTTATTTACGACCTCGTAACTCTCGGCAGCAATGTAGAGAATTGGTAAACACTTGATGTGTGCTCACTCCACTGGTTCAACTCAAATTGCGTACGCGTATCTGATTGACAAATCTGATTTCGTGAACGGTTATTTCAATTTGTATAAGTCTATGCTTGACGGGACAGAGGTGGATAATTTATGGCTTAATATTTATATAACAGTTATATTTATAGTGGTCTTTTTTAAGTAGGCCAAAAAATCCAAGAATAAAATAGTAAATGGAATGTTTAATAATGACATTTTAGTGCTGTACTCGTAATTTAAAAATAAAGGCTTTATTTCGAGTTAACTTGTCAATAAACTAAAATAATATTCCTTTCGTCTTCCAGTACTGTCCATGACAGTCCGAGAGTTGCTGATACATTTTAAATGTAGCATTCTCTTTACTTAATCAGGACCTTTTCCGCTCGATTTCTTTCCGCGCGTCGCGAGACAGCCAACGGCTTCTTGAAGTTTCGTTTCGGGCTTTGCCGCATGAATTGTCGATGGTGAATCGCCGAGACTGTCGGTAAAACCAACTTGGAAAATTAGTGTTAACTTTTGCCGATCAATATGTTAATCCGATTGACGTACGCTTTCTCGCGGCATTTTATCCAATTATATTTTCGATTTTCCGATGAACTCTTGCGACGGCATGCATAACCAAATCCCCTTTTATGCAAGCTTTCACGACGACGGTATTTCTTATGCACGAACGAAGGCACCGCGACAATTGCCGATAGGACTCCGAGTGGAAGTACTGTGGTTATAGTCAGACGTGCATCGGGAATAAGAAATGGACTAAGAAAGTTGCTAGAGTAAGCAAGACATCCTTCTAAAATTTCGATATTGCTTGAATGATTAATGAAGGAAATTGGAATGTTGGAATTTTAAAAAGAAACGCTAATTTCGTAACTGCTTTATACGGTCATACAAAATTTTATCAAATTATCGAGCTTTCTTGATATAAGTCAGTAATAATAGAATATTTTCCGTAATCATTTATGATTTAAAACACAACTGAATTAACCACAGCGAAACTCCTTTGTACTGTAAAAGAAGTATTTATAATCAAATACACGAAATTTGATACAAACCAATCTTAATACCAAATATTAGAATTTATTTAGCTTTTTCTCGACACTTCATAATACATCGCGTTAGATAATTCTAAATCGGAGCTTCTGAAATTGAAATTCTTGAGGAAATCTCGCTTATGAAGGCAGCCTCTCAGATTTCACCCCAAAGCAAGGAGCTGCGCAGGACATCAGCGGCTGGCAGATCGTCACGCGAGCGCGAGCTTATTGTCAAACGAGAAGACAGTGCGAAGCAGCAGCGGCGCCCAGACGTCTCGAATATCGGACGCTTTGTTTCGATAATGGCTGCTTCTGTCCTCTCTCGCTCTCTCTCTCTCTCTCTCTCTTGCTCTCGCGTTAATTACTCGAGACTGTCGGGCCGCCGCTACTATCAAGCATTCCCGCGCGAGCTAATTCGATCAAGAGTGAAGTCTCCCGGTGTGTAAGGAGAGAAGCGCGAGGGAACCGCCGGCAGACGGCTCCTGACGCGCTGATTTCTCCGGCGTATCTTGCCGAGCGCGACTCGATTGTCACGCTGCGAGCAATCGGGGACAAGCAGCCGACGCTGCCTGGTCGATACTCCTTTGCGGTCGGACGAGTGTTGACTGTGGCGCAAAGTTTTTTTTTGCGCGAGGAGCCTCTGGAAATTTCAGAAAGCACAACTTTTTAACAATAATAAGCAGTGATAAAAAAGGTTTAAAAACTGCATTACAAATTGTCTCTTTATTAGATACAAAATTTTCTCATTTCTTATATAATTTGGTTATCAATGAAGGTACTCGGTAAAACCTTGTTAAATTATTAGTCAATCTTTCTGATCAGTGACTCGATAAAGTTCATCTGACAAAGAACGGAGTATCTTTCTTTTGGCAAATATAAAAGAGGATAATAAAAATGACAGAAGAAAATCAAAGTCGAAGCGAGGGTAAGCAAGTGTCGCCCAGCTGAAAAAGAGAGGCAAAGAAAGGGAAACGTCGGCACAGCCTTAGATGACGAGCAATCGTATCAAAGATTATTTCCGCCAATAAAATGGAGGTTGAGTTTTGCGCGTAGACTGTTCGGGAACTCGGAGGAGACGAAGAGAGAAAGAGGAGGGTAAGACGAGTGGGTAATAAATCCAGAGTCGCCCGGAGCAGACACTTATATCGGAGTTTCCTCTCTATCTTTCTCTCTTACTTTCTCTGCCTCTCTGTCACTTGCTGTTATTCTTTCCTTAATTTTCTCTTTAGTACCGCCACTTCTTAGATTTATCTTATCAAAATTTCAGGAACAGTAGCAAAAACTTGAGCGCTTAAATTTACTACGAGCACTAGGATTTATGCTAATAGATTAATGAAAGCAGCATAATTTTATAAGATACAGTTGTCATCTTCAGTTTGATATTGTTTTGACTTTTTTTAAATGTCAAAAAATGCTTGCTCAGTTTCACAAACAGCTTATAACCAAGACGAACTGCTTCAGCAGACGTCGTCGAGGCATTAACCGTTGAAGCTCAGCTCTAACGGCGCGTTAACGGCCGGATCCAGCTCTCGATAATTTGCTTTTCGTCGATGTCCGTCGTCCTCGAGGCGAGTCTAAGCCCTCCCTGCACTCTACATAATCCCCAAACTAGCATTCAGCTAGTTAGTTGCGCGCCTTGACGAACAGTATATAACACGAGGGCCTTGTATCGCCGCCAGGAGGAAGAGTTTAAGGGTGCGGGGGAGGTGGGTGCAGTCTCTCCCTTATAAAGTCCGTCGGTTAGCGGGGGGATTAAGTATGACTTAGGAGTTAAGTTTCCGTCATTAGCTGCTGCTGCTGCTATCCGGTCAAGAGAGCTGCAGGAACTTGTACGTGAGAGGTGGATAAGTCGCAAGTATAACCTATGTTGAAGTTTCCGAAAGAGTTGCAGAATATTATCATATACAGTATGATTACTCCTTCAAAGGATCAATTATTTCCACCAATTCGAAATTTTATCATATTTTACTTTCGTGGAGACCTTTATTTATCTCTTACTATTCAATTTGAGAATGCTCCAGCGAGTTGACATTTATGATTACGAATGTTCAAGTTACAAAGAATAAACAATAAGAATTATGTATAGAGTTTGAAATATTTTTCTAGCTCTAGCTCTAAATATAAATACATTTCGCACTTGAAAATTACATTTTTATTAAGAAAGCCAAGAGCGACTCTTTCAAAAACGAAACTCCACGTTCATACTCGCACGTAGTTCGAGTAAGCCGAGAATTCGAGAAAGTCCGGCAAGTTTCTCGGCAGGAGGTACGGAGCGGCTTGGCCGCGACGAGGGAACCTTAGACGCTCGGGCCGAGAGTTGGACCTCACCGGCGGGCATTGTCGGGGCTTCGCGCGATAGGGAGAGCCGCGAGGGTAACTTTGATACTGCCTGCCTCTGTGTGCGCGAGCCAGTCCAAGTGGCACCGCCGCGATATAAGACACTTTCCGCCTCTGGACTTTGCATGAGATTAGAATTATTTTAATGAGGATTTATGGCCAAGGGGTTAATTGCCCTCCCGCGGTTTCAACTGAAAGCTGATGTAGTGCCGCTTGGCTCGGATACTGGGGTGAGGTAATTATGGCCTGCGAATGGGAGGTGTGAGATGTGCATTCAGAGCTTATAGAGCATGTTTAAATAGTGAGTGTGATGTAGAAGGGTTGTATTTTTCAAATAATGTCCTCACAATTAATATCATGCATTTATAAAAGTCCGAATGGAAAATTGCCGTGTCCTATTTACATAATATAGCATTTATGACTTAACGTTGGAACGCACCCTTTTCTGAAAGGGTTATTCGCGCCACAAAGACCCACAAACTAAGTCTGCAATTATGGGAGTTATCGATATAATTCTCAGGGATAATTTATCATTCAGTTACTTAATGGATGTGGCTTAAACAAATTTTATGTGGACGCAATACTTTGAAAGGTCTCTCAATTATGATTGTCCTAGCCTTTAAACTTATAAATTCCTCGAGGATATAAAAAAGAAAGTTATATAAATAGTAATTATGACGATTTTAATTAAAAAATTTTAATTACTGCTGAAAATAATAGCTGTTATTCTGATAACAGCGCAGAACATAATTCAAATTAACAAACGTTGAAAGTCACCGAATCTTAATCAAGTTTGGGTCTTCCCCATAGGTTAGCACGGGATGTATAATTCAAAGTTTTGTTCACTTGGACCACAATCTAATTACTGCATCGTGTACCGGAAGTTGTAAGGCTTCTGATATAGCCTTGAACTATCTATAACACAAGAACTTATTCTATTTTTATTTAAAAAATTAGCACGTTTTAATTGTGCTATACATAAATTTCACCAGTACTAAACTGCGCTCGATATGTTTAGGTGTACAATTTTTATGTGCACAAACCAACCCATGCCGCAAGTCACGAAATTCATGATTAATAAAAATTTAACGGTCATATTTTTGTAAATTAAATGTGTAAAACTGTTAACTTTTGTAGACTAAATATTAAATAATAAAAAATTATATGAATTTTAAAATGAAACTTTAGTATAAAATAAACGCTGGATTTGAATTGAGCATCCTAAAATTAAATAGTACGTGTCTTAAAAATGACATTTTTTGCAACTTATTTTGCTGTTTTTGTCGTGTTCGGTGAGCAATAGAAAATACAATTCAAAATAATATACAAAAATAAATATAATTCTACAAAGATATTTATGGATTTTAATACATAATTTTGCATTTTTTAGCAGTTTCATCAATTTCTGTGGAAAGTGTCCTAGATGGATTTAAGCCAAGTACTTAAAAATTTGATAAGTACAAATTTTAATTCTAAATATTGCTCTTATACATTTACAAAATAAAATTTTATTTTATCTTTTAGTAAGAGACGAATGGTACAAAATACCAAAACGATTTCGTTTTGACGAATTACCACGTATTTGTATGTACTTTCAATAACTATTAGAACCACGTACCCCATTTTTTATTTTATATTGATTAATTAAAATAATAATTTTAGTCGATTCGAGGAGTGCTTGTCCAGCCCAAAGTTTTTACTTGGACTGTAACCGATGCTTTTGTCAAAGGAATGGCAGACACGCTAGTTGCACATTAATGGGATGCCCAGAAGTTCCACAGATAGGCAAGTACATACGTA
Source organism: Ormyrus nitidulus (assembly GCA_900474335.1). Lineage (NCBI taxonomy): Eukaryota > Metazoa > Arthropoda > Insecta > Hymenoptera > Ormyridae > Ormyrus > Ormyrus nitidulus. Next base: position 11,255 of record UCOL01004991.1, read on the forward strand.
TTATCTACCGAAAACAATTATTTCTTATTTAAATATTATGATTTTAAAAGATTTTATTTTAGTCTTCAGGATTTCAATTTTTCAATTTTTGTATTATTTCATTCTCTATTCAAATTTTAGTTCATTGGGCACCTGGAAAACCATGCCCAGCTGGAAGACCTTTCTATTGGAAATGTAACAACTGTCAGTGTTTTCCTAACGGAAGACAAGCTTCTTGCACACGAAAGGCCTGCCCAGACTTAAGCGTGCACGTGTAAAAATAATTATTTTTATCAGAACAATTGTAGTAATAGATATAATAAAATACTAACTTGAAACAATTAAAAATATATGCATTTATTAGTTCAATATTTTCATTTTCCAGCATTTTTTCGATTCGTGCACATTTTAACTGCGTACACTTAAATAGTCCAATATATCTGTACATAAATTTCACCAATACTATATAACTGTGCTTGATGTTTAAGTGTACGATTTTTATGTGCACAAACCAACCCCAAAAATTTGAAAGAAATACACACGGAGAAAAATTGCTAGTAAAATGTACTGAAATTGTATGTAAATCTTGCTTAAAAAGTTAAATAACGTAATTATATAAAATTTACTAGCGCAGTAAGTAAATTTTACTTAAGTTTATTAAGCAATATTTATTTACTTAGTTAAGCAAAGTAGATAACTATAAATAACAAATAGAAAGATAACGTATTAAGTTAAAACAGCTATAGTTTTATAGAAAAACAATCAAGAAATAAAAATGCGCCTGGCTATCAATCGATATCCAGGAATTTGACAGAGAACTAAGGGACAACGTAAACAAAATATTGAGTTCGTCGGCTGCGGAGGGGGCCCGTGGTGAACGGGGAGCCGCTCGCGGAGAGAGAGAGACCCTTCCTCGCTTCCCGTATGAAACATATAAGACTCCTTAAGTTTGAGGTTAGATTATTACCGACATGTCTTTGGAACTGACATGCGAGAAGTGCATCATCATTTTAAAATTTAGTATTAACATATGGCTAGTACTAATATTTAAATAAGAAAACTAAAGTGCTATTAATTATAGAATATTAAATAAATAAAATTTATATAACTACTCTTATATTATCCAATGTCTTATAAATTTTACTTAAAATGTCATGTAAATTTTGCTTAAACATTCAGCAAATTTTACTTAAGTAAAAATCTGTATTTTTTACTGCAGGCCTTTAAGTAAATTTTACTAGCGATTTTTCTCCGTGTACCAAGGCTTGAAAATATTCAGAGAATAGTATTTGTAATCGCAGATATGATCGTGTTCAGTGACCCCAATAACCCTAAGGAACCACTTTGGTCCTATTTAAATACTCAAAAAAACTATGACATCTCAAGGCATCATCCCGGCCGTCTAAGGGTTCTACAGGGGTCTACCTATCCCCTTGATGTGTGTATAAAAAAAATAAAAAAAGAAGATAAAGTTTGTGGCAGCTATTGTTTGTTTAAATACCTGGTTGAGAGCACAATGGAATAAAGGGCATAGCCGAATAAGCATATCAAAAGTGCCTCAGCCTGGATTGTTATTTTGCATTGACCATTCAAAAGTACATGTTTGAAAACCCCTTTTACCAAATTTTCAGACCCCGAGATGCTAAGGGGCGCCTATAATCGTAGAGGATGTCTTGC
>UCOL01004992.1:0-12895 GCA_900474335.1 Ormyrus nitidulus
CACGGCGGGCGGTACTTCAGATCTTACAGCGTCTCATTAGTCAATAGTACGTTTTACCTTGTGATGCGAAAGTTTAGAAAACCACGGCCTGTGATGAATTTATATATAGTTTTAAGTACTCGTGTTGTTCCAACTTTAGCTTTAAGTTTCTTAACTTGCGTGCTTTCTTGTACCGGATTTAGCGAAATAATTCTAATATTCAGGTACTATTCAGGTACATTCAGGTAACTTCTGAATTTAGGTTGCCATATCAGGGCCTCGTGTAATACACCGCAACCCGCCTTATTAGGCCCTTACGAAAATTCTGAAAAGGCCCTTACGTACAGTTAGGGCAGCCCTAAAATTTTTCTGATCGGGTTGTTTTTCGTTGAAAAAGAAATCTTGAAATAGTTTATTAGGTGACAATGAGACGGGTACAATATTCAAATGCGTGAAGGACATTTTTTCATTTATATTATTGTGGTATTATTATGTAAGAATGAAGCCAATGTGTTTTGATTACTGCTATTGTATTAAATAAAGTTTGTTTAAATGTGATTTAGAAAAAAGATTAATTTAATTTCCTAGAAAGTTAAATTTCTGCAACGAACCTTATTATTTAATATTTATATTAGTTTCAAAAATATCTTATAAAAATTTTATCGGAATAAAGTATTGATTTCAAATATTAAGCTTTACCGAGATCAATATTGAAGCCCGAATGGGGAAAGAGTGAAGGGGATAAAAGGATAAAGGATAAAGTACTGCGAGTAAATGCACAGAATTCCATTTTATTTCACGAAAAAAGTAACGAGACGTGATGGAACGTACAACAATGGCGAGAGTTAAAAGTGTCACCCGAGGGATCAAATTCAGAGATAAGACGGTTCGCTCTAAATATTTTATTCTCAAAGTGACTGTCACTCATCTACAATTATTATAGATTTAGTAGGGTAATAAAAGTTATATTAAAATAGTTTTGGTTGTCTGAATTGTCTGATTTAAAATCTGTTTCAATCTCATTGTCTATTTATGCACTTATTTAATTCAAATTGCGAGCAACAAATCAGGTCAGAATATACAATTGTTACTTTCAGACATTAAATGTGTTAAATAATGTTAAAATTTTACACTTAAGCCTCTTGCATATTAATCGTTTTCACCTGTATTCAATAACAAAAATAAGGCAACTTATCGCGAAATCATATTAACATGAATCAGCAATCAGTTAAATCTGGTCCAGATCGAAAAATTAACCACTTAAAAGTGCACCTCCGACGCAACATCGCAAGCTAATCGAGCTTAAAAGACAATATTCCCTATTAGCATCGACAGTCGACGGCCGTCGATTCGTCAGCTTTTTCATCCGCCCGCAAAGTCGGCGAACGAAAGAGACTCCGCGTATCGACTTGTCCGCCCGGCCAATTACCGCACAGTGATCGATTCTCGTTTGCATAATCGAAAGGGCGCGGCGCCGCGGCGCATTATTGGTCGCGGGGCACGCGAGCTTTTCATCCGCAGCAGCAGCAGTTCGCCGCGTCCGGCTGATTTTCCGAGGAGCCCGGCGTAAGGGAAGCGAACGCGAAGCAGCAGCCAGTTGCGCGGTCGATCGTGCCCAATTTCCGCATCGATTTCAAGTCGCGCGTATTATTGCATTTCGAAGCGGGACGGCGCGGTGTCTTCTATAGTAACACAGGAAGCTCAGCAGTTGTGCGGCCGCGTAAATTTTACAATGGACGAGAGACGACGCTTCCGCGGTCGTTCTCTCCCTGGAATTTTGGAAAATTCGCCGACATTTGTCTTTGTTAACTTTCTACGCGTTTCTAAAGAGTATCGGCGTGCGATGTCTGCAATTTCGTTACGGAAAATGTCAATCTCGCAATTTGTTTTTAATCAAATATGTCATTGCGATGATCAAAATAGCCTCTTTTCAGAGTAAATAGAACACGTACACATGTCGTCGTGTACATTTAGAATGATACATGTTTTACTTTTAGTTCGGATTGAAAAATTCTGCTCGGTAATACTGAAAAAGCGTCATGCGCTTAGAAGCTGACAGACACTTTGCGGCGGGCGAAGAGGCTTCCTTTTTGTCTTCTCCTCTTACTGTTTTTCGCCGCGCGTCCTCGTAAAAGCGCGCACACCTTAATTTCAGAGCCAGGCATCGCCCGCTCCGCGTTAAATCTCCAGCTTTTCGCTTTTAGCGTAAAGCGCGCAATTTAGTATATCTCGGTGTGCTCGAGAGGGGCCGAGCGGCTAAGTTATACCGCTCTGTGCTCGCTGTCGTTTATGTTCGCGCGGCGGCGCGGCAAGTCGAGCGAAATTCATCTAACGAACCGAAAGGAAACCTCGCTGAAAAGGACTCTGCTTTTCGACTTCTGTTTTTCCTGCCTTTTTCGCCGTTTTTTCTAATTAATTACACTTTCCACAGATTATTTGCAGGCTTTCGCTAAAAGGCACTCGCTTTTTTTTTTGGTCGTCGTCATTTTAACGAAGCTCAAGTTTTTTTTATATATATACTACTGTGCACGATTAAACGACTTTCACTCGGATTTTTAAACTTTTTATCTCTTGAAAGTGCAAAAAAATATTATACCTTTAAACATAGGAGGATAGTGACGTTCCGGCGGACTAACTATCGTTTATTAGCATTAATATTATCTTTCGTGCAATAGGCTTTTATCATAAGACGGTCTGAAACTTGAGTAACTGTTCATGCCAAGAATAACACAATAAGTGATCCTTCACCAGAAATGAGGGAGGAAGAATATTTATAACGTGATTCATACGATATTAGATTACTTCGTTTCACAGAGGTTTTATCTCTTACAAATAGAAATTAATAGATGGGCGCACTTTTTCATGTACTTTGCGTGTATTAATATGAGTTTTGCGTTGATGGAAAAATTATGGTTATTTTTATAAATACATATTTTAGTTATTATATTATGAATAATTGCCAAAGCAAGTAAGTTTGAAAATTCGTACTATACACATTATGTAAATCAACTTAGTTTGTAAAGTCGAGAAAGACATCCACGTAAGAGCTCGCTCGTTTTAAATGGCACACGTTACAGTTGATTAAAAAAGTTTACCGATTGTCCGGACAATTTGAAAATTCAATCTCTTTCATATATTAAACATGGCATCGCTGCCGAAATTCCAACCTATTTTTCAGAAAAAATTTTTTAATCTCTATTAAACCATTGCCCCACATTTCTTTCCTCCGCGTTCTGAGAATACAATCCGCAGAAGCCGCCGTGAATTCCATTTCGCTTCGAGCATTCGCCCCATTGCAACTTCTTCTATGTGTATATTTATTCGACGTAGTTCTTGTGCGAGAAATGCAATCATGAAAGTTTGTTCGTATAACTTGTAACTTACCTTACTTCTGGCGACTAAAATGGTTTTCGCGTTTTGAAGCACGAGCTACAAACGTAAATGACACTAAAGCTTAAATTTTCCTTCCGTAAAAAAAATATCAGTCGTCGAGGCGCTCTTTTTCCATTTTCTGCACTCACCCTCGACGCAAATCTGCCCAACTAATTGTTCCCAGCGACAATTCAATGGAACGAACCAAGCTTTTCTCTCTGCGCAGCTCTCCCGCGTATACACGTCGTTACCTCGACGGTCTGGGTATAATATTTTTCGCGAGGCTCAAACTCTCTCTCTCTGAGAGCGACGTCGAGGCTCGACTAATGAAAGAGGAAACGACGAAGGACAGAGGGTCGCGACGAGCGTCGCAATTATCGGAAAGTTGCGAATCTCGCCCGGCGCTAGTTTTCCGCTTTTCGCTCTCTCCCTCTCTCTCTCTCAGCTTTCTTTCTCCGCACTTCGCGCGCCCCTTATTCATTATTTCGCGCCGTTTCCTATACACCGTCTGGGGAGGAAGCGGAAGTGTACACCGGCGGCTGACGAATAACACGTAAAGCTCCGCTGCAGCTGCGTATAGTGGCGCCACACGACGTGCTTGGAAACGCGATGACCCGCGTTGTGCTTCTTGCCCCCCTTTTTTCATGGCTTTTTCTAGTTTTCTGCTTGACCTGAGTGCACCTCGCGACGTTTACACGGAATTTTGGATTTGCTCTGGGTACGAGTGTCGCCCCCCGGCTTTTCTCCAAATTGGGAAGTTTATTTTCGTGTAATTTTCTAAAAGTAAGGTATATAGTTATAAGTCAGACAATATTGGTGAAAAGTTTATTGATGGAAAGCAGTGTATATTAAATTTATGGCACTCAGCTACTGCCGTATTTTAGTCGATTGAAAATTCAAACTCGAAATAAATTTTATGTGGAGCTTTTATCTGGAAAGTAGTTTTATAAAATTTAAAACTTGCTCCAAGCACTTTAAATTTTTCAATGTGCAAGACTTTGTTATAAATGTATATATATATATATATTTGTATTATCTATATGGATGGATTAAAACCTTCTATTTCTGACATTGCATATTAATTAAAGTTATTCATTAAATAATTGGAAATTCTCTTTGTAAGTTGGCCACTTTCATAATATACCTTTGTTCGAAAATTCTGTGTAACGGAATATAATAATTAAGCGGATTTAAATTATTGTTATAAGAGAAACGAAAAATTACAAATCCTAATTCGTTAAAATAATAATAAATCTTTATAAATATAATAATTACTTTAATAATATTTTGTAAGGCGTAAAATTCATTATTAAAATAGCGTTATAAATAAAGTTCATCTATTATGTAAATAATGCTTACAAACGTTTTTACGCCAGAATAACTTTTTTATATTTGGTATAATTAAATACTATGAAATTACCCAAGCGTTTTCGTACCTTTACAAGAGATACTGAACGTGTAAAAAGTGATATATGCTAATATGAATAATATACCGAACATAGTTCCTCATTTCACAACTGAGAATTTAATAAATAATACCTATACATTGAGAAAAAAATTTCTTGAAATCAAAGAAAACTTCATTGCGGGCAATTGGTTAAATATATATTCTTTTGATTCAAAGAAACCCCTTTTTAATGGGAAGACAGTTTTTTTACAATAAGAAAATTTTATTTCAAAAAAGAAAATTTCTTTTTTCCACAATGAAGCTTTCATTGATTTGAAAAAAATTTGTTCTCACTGATAAAATAGCACAAGGCAGAGTGTGAAAAAGGCAATCGATTCGCTCGACATCCGTTTTGCACCGATAAATAAGCAAAACCCCCCTGACGTCCCAACCCAGACACGCCCTGTCCCAGCTTGCTTCGCTCGGCGGCCCTCGAAATACACTATATCGCTTATCGGGCAGTAAGCTCGGCGCAGAGTCAGCATAAGTAGGGGGGAAGTGCCGTCTCCCCGCTCGAGATCTGACCTTGGCTCTCTCTCTCTCTCTCTCTCTCCCGGCTTCCACCGCGCACCGCCGCGAAGCAGGGCTACACCGGCTGCCTGCACCCTCGCCGTGACCTCGATTCGCCAGACCCCCTTGACCGTATCCTCATACACCTCTCGACTCGCGTCCTTCGCTTCTCCCTTCTGTGTCCTTTGTTAGCGCCTGCGTTTGCTACTCGGAGCTTTTATTTATTAGGCGCGCGCTTCGCCGAGGAAGGAGATGAACGCTGAGAGCAAAGACTCGTATGTATATACGTGGCTCAATTTCGAGAATCCTTGGAGAGGAAAAGTTTTGCTGTTTGCTTGTAGGAGTGTTGTTCTTTCGAGAGATTTATCACTATTATTCTGGTATAAAAGTAAGTTTTGATGCAGCGCAGCAATATGCTTTTAGTTTTTAAAGACAATTCGACTTTTCCTTAACGAACAGCTGCAAATTTCGTCAGTGAAAAACTGCGCAAAAGCGTTCTTCGACATCTGAAAATTCAAACTTTGATCCAACAAAATGACGGACGCATCGGATTTACTAGAGAAAAAGAAATCGCGCAAAGATGAGGACGCTGGAAAGACTAACACGTGTTCTCCCATAAAAGCCGCGCATAACAGGTAGTAGGCCGTAAAAGCCGAGGAAGAGCGACAATTGATTAGCCACTCTGGCGCTTAATGCGCCGGGCTCCGGGGTAATTTTGCGAAAAATAAAGCTCTCCCATTTAGCTCCATCTCTCTCTCAGGCTCGCGGGGCGTGTCGAAATTGTCTCGGGCGCGAGAACCCACCGCGTCCAGGGCGACCGCGGAAATTGCCGCGGCACGTGTACCTGTGTGTAATAAATTACATGTATCAGCGCGCCTCCCCCCGGGAGATGGCCTCGGGGGGGTCGAGCGGCGCGAGTCGCCCGATCCGGGCCGCGCATTATATATCGCGTCCGTCCCTCTCTCGTGACTCGCTTCGTCCTGCGAGCGAGCTCTCCTGCGATTGTTTATTGTATACTTTCGCTTTGCTTTTGTGCTTTGGAACATTGCTCTTGACGACGGGACGTGAATCTTTTGTGATACGGCTTGGAGGAAGCGGTTTAGTTTGGATTTATTGGGATTCAAAAGGTTAAAACGAAATCGGAAGTAAGAAACTGGTGTTTCTACTTGATAATTGTTATATAATTACAGAAATTGAATTAGAAAATTGTAACTAAACAGTATGATTATGGCATTTTAATGTGTCAGGAGCACGGGAACTGAGACAGTCGTTTATTTTTTACAGATGATACTTAAAGGCCAGCTCTAAAACCTACTTTGCCGCAATAGTTGCTCAAATGGCATCCTTGGCGATTTAGAGATATTACTTCATGTAAGTATATCATTTTAATATAGTTCGGTTTATTTTTTTAAGAGTATACAAGAAAAATGTTGTCCTCGAGACCGATTATTATTTATATTTTTCATATTTTCGAAAATGAATCAATAAGCTTTCACGATATATCATTTTATTTACTGAATATTAATATATTTCTTATGATTATGATCTAAATATTTCGAATGTGATGTGGTTTACAGTTTACTGTATGCAAGAAATGACAAGGTCATAGATAATATTCATTATAATTTATATAGTGAACTCAATAATAGTATGAATATAGAGATAGTATTAAAAATTGTTCTTTTATGCATTAATAAAAAAAATCTACAATGATTTAATACCTATCAATATATTCAACATCCCATCATAATAGCGATTCCAACGTTATTACGTAACATTAATTTTTGAATAAAAAAGTGAAATAATTCAAATTGGCAATAACGATTATTGATATCCGCTGTCTCGATATTATATAATTAGTACATTATAAGTTGAAAAAGTTAAGAGCCTTTTCTCGATAAAAATTATACTCGTTACTTTTATGATATTACTGTATCAATTGCGATTCAGATAAATGCTAATTTTAATAATTTTTTTAATTAATTGCGCTTATGAAATTACAAAATATTAAACAAAATTGCTTTTAATCCGGGCTAATTAAATTAGTACCTCTTAGAATAAAAGCTTATTCTCCGAATCTTTAATTTAATTTACTTCTTAATTATATTATATTAACCATTATCACTTTATTCGAAATAAAATTTAAAGTAAAATCTGATAATCTGTTAAATTACTATTCAATGCCAAAATGAAAGTCAATCCAGACAGATCTAAAAGAATGACATGCAACGAAACGATATGCATCCATTTTATTGGCAAACGCTCAATTTCTTAAATATCATAAAAATGTCAATAAATCTATTGACTTTCTCTTGTTTTTTTAAATCTAACTGCTCAAGGGTGAAATCGAGTAAAATCAAGCGAAGCTATTTTGCAATTCTCTGTCCTAAAAAATTTTGTGTGCTATTTTCGCATGGTCTTATTGTAATGAAATGATATTTCCATTTAAAAATTTCTTTAAGAAATTTGAACCCTGATGGAGTATTCTTAAATTCTATTCCGGACCATAGGAACCTAATACGTGGAAAATTTTGTTGGGATACGTAATGCGTTTTCGAGAATTTTACAAGAACTCTTGACAAGCAATTGATAATTAAATTTGAATTCAGCGTGCGAGTATTAGTAAAAATGTAACATATTTATTTAAACACTCCAGACTGAAAACGTGTAAGTTGCGTAATACTAATTGGCTCTAATTGGCTCTCTCTGCGATGCAATTTCTATTCCGGACCTCTAATATCGCACCATGTGATATATATATCACGCTTAAATAGCATTTTATTGCAATTATAAAAAAAAATTTTCCTTAAAAAATGTTACTCTCAATAATTCGAATAAATTGATTGTTTAAGTTTAATTAATTTTTTAATGCAAATGCGAACGCTGTTAAAAATTTAACTGTAGACTTTAGCCAGCTTCGAAGGAATTGAATTAAGAAATTTACGAATTTTGAGATTTATCAATATTTTTTATTCACCGAGGTAAAGCGATTAAATGAATTTGGGATCCAGCCTAATCGCTAGATTATCGTTAGATTTTCAAAATATAGAAAGTTTATAGCGCTATAATATTGCTACCAAGGATCCGCAAAAAATAATTTTATTTTTACAAATATTAGAGTAGCTAAGAAGCAAAAAAATTGATTAAAAAAAGGATGATGTATAAAATTTACAGTCTGAATATTTGATAAAGAAAATTTCTTGTAAAATACTATGTAAAGCGTGAAAAAAATTAACGAACGAAACGATTGTTCTATCAGCACCCACAAAAGATATCTTGAGTAACATATTTCAAAATGTCTGCATTGTTCACGCGACTATAAGTGTAAAAAAGTTTAATTAGCAAAAATCGAGTAGTACTTGACCCAGAACTGAGTTAAGTACCAGTTGACAGTCCGAAGTGATGAGTGTGTGGATAATCGGAAGGTCACCAGCTCGTTAATGAGTTGTCGATGCCTGAAATCAGGGATAAGAATGGAGGCAACGATAGCGGAGCTCCGCTTCACACTCGAGCGATGGAAAATCGAAGCACGTCGTTATGTTGGCTCGGTAAGGTCTTTAACCATCGTAAATACCGTCGACCAGATTGATCCTTCCTGCTATGGAAGCCGCTGAACCTCGGAATTCTCGTGCACAAGCGGTGCTAATTTGTTTACACTGTTTCTATAGACTCTCGACACTATACGACTACCGTTGTAAGTACAGATTTCTGGTCCATTTCAGTTAACTTCGGAGCCCTCCATTGCAGGTCTCAAAAGAGTGAGATTCAAATGAAAATAAATCTTTTCAAATAATTTTTTATCCATATTTATTACTTCCCTACCACACATCTTTTAATGCGAATCGAACGCGATGCGACATGAATCAAACCGATTTGACGGGTACAGCAAGAGAGATTCGCGAAGAAATTCTAAGGCAATGTGAATAAGTTTCGCGGTTTGGCGAAATTGGCTGGAATCCCTCCGGTGCAGTTTCGCCTGCGTCCAAAGCTGTCTATCGGTGTTGAATGTGGGCGTTCAAGCTTGCAGCCTTTTCTGACCTTAAGCGCGGGTTCGTCTTGGGATTGTCGTCGCTTCCTATTGTCATTTATTGCGTTCCGCTCGAACAATTTCCGAGAACAGTTCTTCGAGTCTTCGTTCCTATCCCATGCCGATGCTAAACCTTCCTTTCTTCTCAAGCTGCCCACCTTCATTCCGACGAGAAACTTTGTAATATAACAATTTTTCTCCTATTGATTATTTTGTTTTGTATAAGAATTTTTTACTTACGTTTTAGTCGCGTTCTACTGTAAAATCCTAATATTCATATCGCTGCGGGTAAAAAATTCTTTTATTCCTTGCACATAAGTATATTAAAATATTTTTAAGATATTCAAGAAGTCGTTTTAAGTCATTTTATTTTTTTTTTCCATGGACTGGGAAAAACAAATTTTAAAAGAAATATCGACAATGCGTTTTTATATTACATATTCAGTATTTTGATATCTTGATTATTAAAATATTGATTACTTTTTCAAAGTATGTTAGGAACTAACATTTTACAGATTCTTTGCTTTCCACTTATTTTCCAAATTTTTAAACTGTTTTCCAAGAATAATTTATTATCGACGTACAATCATTTTTTGCACAAAACAAATAAATAAAGAAATCTTTGTGTTTTTTAACAACCACCTCCTCAGCGATATCAAACATCAAGTCTAAAGCCATTTGCATTCTCAATTCCTGCGTGTTTACAAAGAATTTTCATTCCCTTGAAACAATGCACATTTGAAAAAAATAGGCTGTTGCTTACACAATAGTTTGCAAAGTAGGCTGCGCCACAGATAACCAAGTCTCGCACTTAGCGGAGTACAATGCTCGCGTAATCTGCACAAGAGATTTAGCTTTTTTGATAATAGGTTCGTATGAAAAGGGCTTTTGTTCTAGCCAGGTGAAGTAGTCGACGGAGTAATGTACCTTTCACTATTTATAGGCTTTCATCGCGTAAGGTTCAATATTACAAAAACGAAAAAAAAACGCATATAAAAACTATATTTTAACTGGTTTTACTTATATCCGAAAACGGTAAATCGCTTAATCCAACAAATTAGTCGGGTGAAGTTGAGCGTTGAACAGATCTAAAAGATTAATCGAGATGGAAAAAGTTTCGGCTGCGCGCTTTATAGAGAATGAATTCAGTTAAACTCACTTCGAAAAAGTTATTTTATACCCGACTTGGGTCGTTGATGCGAAATACGTGGAAATATAAAGTAGAGAGGAGTTCTTTTCATCGCTGTCCTTTTTAAGCTTTGAAGACGGCAACTTGGACGTTTCGTATATTCGTTTGATATCTCTATTTTACTTCTACGCACAAGTTAATAAATACTGTATTTTGTCAAATTCATAGATTTATATCTTTTAAAGTTTGCTCGAAACATCTTCCCAGGGTTTCGTTCTGTCCTAACAAAGAAGTAATCGATAATCGAGGTCAGAGGTCGTTACACTGCAGCGTATTGACCTATCAGGTGGCGGAATCTTGGACTGCAATTCTTGCAGTAGTCTGTAAAATTAAAATTGCTAAAATTATTAGGGCATAACGAAATAAAATAGGTTTTTGCAATTGGAGACATGAAAGTCATATTTTATCTACATGTATTACAATAAGCAATTTTACTTATAGATTTTTATTGATTGATTTATGAACACCTGTAGATGTACAATATTTTGATAAATATAAATGTTCTTACCTTCGAAGTTTAAGAAAACCAAGTACACTGCAGCTAGTGCCATTAGTTATAGTCTAGTCGCTAAAGCATTTGAGGTGGAAAAATATCATACCAGACGTTAAGAAAATTATGTTTTTTAGCTTTCGTGAAATATTTCGATTTTGACGCCATTTATGGAAAATGTATTATAAAGAATTTTTATTATTCCTTCTTAAGGAGATGTAGGACTAAAAATTGACGGTCACAGTACAATGTGTACTTTTCGTGATTAAAACAATTTTAAGGCACTTTCAACCACGGAATGCTTGGTTAGCGAGGTAACTGCCATCATAAGAAAAGGAATGGTAACATAATAACTTACGAAAAACAAAAATTCGAGCTAAAAGTTGTGAAATACGACGCGAGGCGGGTGACGAAATTTGACGAAAGATAAACATAAGCCAGGTGGGCCGTGCTGTAAAGTTACACGTATTGTGACGAACCTGTCCGAGATCCCCTTAAATTCTTTACAGAGTTATTTAAAAAGTTTATACAGATGTAATTATTTTTTTTAACAAGTGTCCAACGTTAAAAAATTTGGTGGCCCTAAAAAGGGCCGATTCTTTTATATTTTTGAATTTTTTTTGAATTTTTTTATTTTTTTTTTAAACACTCAAGAAAAGCATAGTCGCTTTTTAGCAGCGTCTTCACAGCAACTATCCGTTCTCTTCTTGGATGAGTACATCGGAGAAAGAAGCCGGCCGGGAGGTGAATCTAGATCGATGACTTCTCGTAACACCAACACATCCAGGTCCTCCTCCTGCTGCTGCTCGGGCTGCTCCAGCTGCTCGGTCAATGTCGACTTTGAAGCCGATGGTGTTGATACGAGCAGCAGTGGAGGCGATCTTGGGGACGGCGATGATGGCGGCAGTGGTTGCTGTGGTGGCGGAGCATACCTTCGACGATTTCGCCGAAGGCGTTGTCTCTCCGACCGCTTCTTTTTTCTCTTAGCGACAACGGGTACTGGCGACGGCAACGACGGCGGCAGTGGCGTCGGTGGTGGCTGTGGTGTCGGAGCACGCCTTCGCTGATTTCGCTTGAGACGTTGTCTCTCCGACCGCTTCCTTTTAATAATGGGTAGCTCCTCCATCGTCAATAGAGAAAATGATGCTAATATCTCACGAGCCCGCTGTTTTATTGCGAACGTCGCGAAAGCTTATTGGATAGTGGCGGCCTGGAGGGAACAAAATCGCGATTGGATAGTGACAGTGTGGAGGGGAGTCTCGCGATGCTTCGCCGCTATAACAAAATATTAGCCGCTACGTGACAAATTCCATAAGCCGACTTGCGAGAGAGAGAGAGAGAGAGAGAGAGAAATGCAATTTGTTTTTTGTAAATATACGTTTAATTGAGAGAGAACGGGAAGAGGACTTATGAATAAGGAATTAAAAGTACTATTAGATTACTTTCTTTAATTACAGCTTAACTTTTAGAGCTATAATTAAGAAAATAAACACGTTGTATTTTTATTAATAATACACACGTTCTAGTTTTTTATTTATAATAGAATTTTTTTATTTCTATGATTTCTGTCGTTCTTTCCTTGCTTAAATATCGACACAGATTTAATGCGAAGAAATATAATAATAATTTTGAATTTGTTATTTAAAATTTAACATGTTTTTTAAGCTTATAAATAACAATTAAATGTTCAATTCCCCTTTAAGAATGCTATTTCTAAATTTCTTATTCTTTAATGCTAAGACATTTAATAATAACTTTTTCAACACGGGTGTGGAAGTTGATTATTTTACCTCGTGAGACATTTTTCGCCCGTGCGAAGCGAGGGAGAAAAGTCTCACGAGGTAAATAATCAACTTAAACACTAGTATCGAACATTATTTT
>UCOL01004993.1:0-12905 GCA_900474335.1 Ormyrus nitidulus
ACGTGGATCGAAAAAAAAATGAAAGTAAATTATTCTTACTTCTTTATTTATGTTTGCTAGAAAAAATTTTTTCCTTTCCAACCTTCTTTTAAAGGTAATAGTATTTAAAACATTCCACTAGTAAAACTTGATTTTTAAAGGAGATGTAATTTACTTGAAAAAAACAGTGCCTTATGAAAACTCCAACTTTTTACAAATATTTGATTCAAACAAATCTTTCGCCACTAAAAAGCTGATAAATTCTCTCTTACAGCAAACGAAATTAAAGTCTTACTAATAATGCTTAAACCTTTAAAAGCAATTGGGTTACTTATATCCCACCGTTTGTTAATAGATTTTTTATCATTAATTACTAGTATGTTTTTTCATCTGTTTAAGAATACACCTAACTTATGAAACTGCGGGTCCAATAATTATCAAATATTTGTCATGCAATTGTCAATAACAAGTAAATTTCAAAAAATCATTTTGTTTATTGATCGCAGATAACCGCAGACGACATTATCTGTACATGAAAACTCGATGCGATGAATGAAAGCGAGTCGCGAAAACTCGAAGCATAATGCACCCGTCCGCTAAAGCTGCTTACACATCCACATTATATCCTTCCGTTTTATCCGAAATGTCTCTTTCTCCGAGGTGTGGGCGAGCTTTCGTTTAGCGCATCGCATTAATGTGCAGGATCTCCGTGAATGCGACGGCTCTGTGTTCGTGTCCAAAAGTATGTGTCAACGGAACGTCCGAGTGTCGGTAAGCGGGAAAATAGGTTTTTTCCGCATTTTTCGCTGAAATCTTTTTTTCTCGCCTTTTCTCGTGAATCTATGTACACCGCTTTTTGTGAGGCGCGCTTTTAAAGGGCGCGAGGAGGTCGGGGGAGAAATGTGTCATTTTTATCACGCGACTTGGCACGCGGCTCTTTCAAGGTAAACTTGATGCTTTATTGCGATAATGGCCGCTGCTTGTCCTCAAAAAGGCCGAAATTATTATTACCCTTTTTGTCGGCCAAAAATGAAATGGGCAATGAAAATAAATTTGAATTCAGTCAATCTGATAATTCTTTAATAGGGGCTGTTTTACTGCTTTGTGATAATTAAAAAGTGCATTGAATTTGTTATAATAATTAATATTAAAATATTCCAGTTAAAAAACTAATTAAACGTTCAAGAAAAGTAAAATAAAAAAGAAGTTTAAATCTCACTTAAATAGTTCTAAAATTCAAACTAATCCATAAAAACCCTTTATTAAGCGGTATATTACCACAGCGGAGCAAACCCAGTGAAATTAAAAAAAAAATCATTGGATAATTTTTACTAATTTTTAGCTAATTTTTAGCAAACATTCATTTTGATTTTGTTAAAGGAAAAAAAATTTTTTTGATTTTTCTGATTGGAGCGGGAGCTATGACCGTGCTCCGCTAGCGTAAATATTTAGCTAATAGCGGACATAGGTGTTAACGTGTTTTCGACACTGGTTAGAAATTGTTGCTTTTGATAATTAATTATTTAAATATTAGTTAAAAATGATCCAATGGTTTTTTTTTAATTCCGTTGGATTTGTTCCGCTACTGTAATGGACCCTTAAGCTGGCTTTAAATAATTTAATTCAACACGTGTGTAAAATTTGGAACAGGTCCATGGTGTCATCTTTATGCAAAATTTGGAACGCGTCCATTTTTAAATCGTTGTATATCTCGCAAAAATAACTTGTATACGAAGATAAACAATTGAATGCAACTTGTGGGCAAAATTTGGAACGGATCCATGGAGTTATTACAAAATAGTTATGGGGGAATAACATTCATACATACATTATACACACCTATATACAGATATTGTATACATAGTAATGTTTTAGACTCTCTGAGCTTAAATAAGCGCTTACACGATAGCTAAAAAAAATATTTTAGTAACAAAACATTTTATTTATGGCTTCACAATTTTAAACAAGGTATTCTGTTACCTTACAGTTAATAAATATGAAAACTTTTTAAACGAAACCATAAATCTTCTAACGAAACTAATTAAGCAAATAACTGAAGATCTGCGAAACCAATCTATCCTGTACAATCGCACAGTTATTAAAAATTCAATTACACCCAAAGCATGCAGCCGCGACTTGTCGATTATCCTTCTGCGCGTCCAGTCACTCTCTGGTAATAACAAGAAGTAAAGACAGATAAAGACGGAGAAAACGAGGCGGAAGAAACTGGCGGAAAGTGCGAACGCGAGCGAAACACATCGCGCCGCTGACTCCTCGGCTTTTCTATCTGTCCTGCATTTTTCTTTCCTCGGTCCATTATATCTTTCGAATGCAGGCGCCTTCGTAAGTGCGAATTCGTGACCTACATGTCGGTAAGAAAGAGATGTGTGCGATGAGAGAAAAAAATGCGGCGCAAAGGTTCAAGGTTTGTCGCCATTGATCTTACCCTCTCTCTCTCTCTCTCTCTCTCTCTCTTCGCCACTTCTTCGCGTTCGACTGTAAAAGAAAGAGATTCGCGCGGAATGCAGAAAAAATAAAGCGGAAAGTAGGCAGCGCCGTCCTTGCGCCTCGAGCCGCTTTTGTTATCCGTCAGACGGGAGAGATGCTGGAAAAAGGATCGAGCGAGTCTTCATTCTGTGTTTTTCTCCGTCTCTTGAAACCGGCATAACCGAGCGAGCGACCGAGAGAGGGAGAGAGAGAGAGAGAGACAGAGACAAACAGGCAGTACATTCGCGAGAAGGACGGGAGTCAGGGCTATGAATGTCGGCAATGCATCTGCCGCGCGAGGACAAAGGAAGAAAGAAAGAGGGTATAAACGGCGCGGCTAATTACGTCCCCCAAGCTCGACAATGAGCGCCTCGCGATCTTCCGAGCTATATATCCTTCGCTCGTTTTTTTTTTTACGTCTGACGACACCGATACTTCCTCCACTTGCGCTTTACTGCCGCCAGCCCGCGTCGCTTCTTTTTTTTTTTTTTTTTTCGCGAGCCGTCCGCATTTTTCCGCGCGTATGGACGCGCGGTTCGTTAGGATAATAAAACACGGTCGACGGAAGAAAGCGGCTACTGATGAAGTTATGGACTGAAGGATGAAAATTGCGCCGATGGAAATTGGACGTGTCAAAGCAGCCGAGGACGCGTCAAAGGGATATTGCGTCCGACCTTCATTAGGTTTTATTTTCAATTTCCTCGGCTCTTCTCTTCGACGTGTTATCGATGTTTTATTTACTGCTGGCTTTTTCTTTAGCGCCTTTATTTGTTCAAAAGCTTCGAAGCAGTACGATAGAAATGTGCAAAGTATCCGTAGTTGACAACTTCTATCTTGGAAGCTACTTCGATTACCCAAGTAGTGTCTGACCACAATTTCATTGATGCCTCTATCAGAACAGAATCTTGCTTTTGGTAATCTTGTGAACATTTATCAACGAACTATAAAGACCTAAAATATTGCTACAAGACTCTTTCCAAAAATACATCCTTCATACATCAACGGGATGATCGTATCTTCAAGCCCACGCAGAGATATCGATACTTTATACCCTCCTTTGCATATTTACGTCCATTCAAAATTTTCCACGCGTTGTGTGCGCGACCCCTCGTTTTTCAATTTCCCTCCCCTGACATAATCACCTCCATCTGTCAGAGTCGCATCGCGCTCGGGTGGTCCAACATTTTTCACCGACCGCCGAAATTCTACCGTGAGGTGTGAAAAAAAAAAGAAAAAAACGATAAAGAAAAGCGAAACGGGGAGCTCGAGAGAAGTATAAGCGACAAACTTCCGTCTCTTCCGCATTTTTCAATTCCCGCCGCGGGAGACTTTAAGAGGTTCGCCCGGCCGAGGCGTATTGTCTTGGCAACCTTATTGGCGTCCTCCACGAAACGCCTTCGAGTGCTAACAGGAGCGCAAGCAACGCCGAAGAATGGAAAAATGAAAATTCTAGGAAATGGAGGCCAATACGAGGTAAAGGAATAATGGAAATGCAGCAGAAAGAGGTTCTTAATATTATGAGTGAACCGTTTGAAGTGTTATGAGTAATATTCTGAAAAGCAGTTTTATTAGTATCATTAACGGTTATAATATATATTACATATACACAGTCATTTGGTAGAACAATTGTAATATAGTTTTAAACTAAAAACTAATATTATCTATTATCATAATGGTGGAATCAATTGATCTAACGTAACAATGAGAAATGAATTAATTGTACTAACGTCGACGTTTGACAGCTATTTCAGCATCTCCATAGGGAATCTGTATTAATCATGTTCCATATCTAGTCATGAGACGGAGCCGTTGTAACGGAATACAACGGTAGCCTGAATATGCCAATTCAAATGACAATTCACCAAAAGTAACAAATAATTTCAGTATTTTCACTGATTTATCACCTAAGTGTTTACTTTGAAAAATTTTACGTTTTCACACTTCTTTTATACGTAAATAAAAACTTGTGCATTTAATGTTTTGATTCGAGTTGGGCGACACTTGCTCGAAGCAGCAGTACTTTCATCTCCTTAATTAAAGCACCGAAAAATAAGGCGGAACCGGGCCAAAATTTCTGTTACTCAACCTTTTGAAAAAGTGCGGCTTTGCACAAGAAAAAGGTAATAATGCACGGCCGAGGAGAAAGAGTCTCGCGTGTTATTTCGACGGAAGTAGGTATGCGCGATGCGTCAAAAGTAGAATTCTCGCGCTGGAATTGCAAAAGCTCCCGCCGCCGAACGCCGCACGACAAGAATCCGAGAACTTTTTGTATTTCGCTTTTTGCCCTGGTCGTTGAGTTTTTTTTTTTCCATTTTGTCACTTGCTGGCCTCTCTTCCTGCTGAAAAATTCTATTACGAAATTGCAGATACGCTTTTGAGAAGAATATTCGCTTCTGCAAAGAGAGTAAGTTCCGCTACTTTTCTTCTACAAATTAGCAAAATATTTTATCATTAAATAAGACTTAATCGGCCCTTGTAGCTTCGTAAAACTTAATTTTTAAAATCCAAATTTCTCTGATTTATGTAACTATTTTCATAAGAATCAAATAAAAAGTAAATAATACATCATGTTTTTGTCAATTTCATGATTATACAAGTTAATTAATCAAATCCCAAAAAATTGAGTGTAATCAAATACCATTATGGCTTAAATCATTATTGATCTATGTTTGTTCCGTCAACGTTGCCATTTTCATCAAAGTCAAAGTTCATCAATCACGCATGATGTGAAATTTATGTACATTTATGCTGGAATTTCGCTATCTCGGGGAAATCAAACAATCAGGAAATTACAAGCACTTCTCCGAAATAAATCAGCGCGGATAACCCAGCTGATTAGATAAGAGTCGCCCAATTGATGCAGAAAAGCGACGATTCCTCATCCCTCGGCGAGATATAAATCAGCAGTAAAAATCTTGGCCTCTAATTTATAGAGCATTTAATCTCGATCCTTTATACGATTGCGAAAGCTGCAAAGCCCTCGTATAAACAAATAAACTGCCGCTTAAAGAATCTAATTTCGCGAGCAGAGCGCGCGGCGACTCTTGCAGCTCGCGCCGACGCATAAAAACCTGGATTAATGGAAAGGGCCTCCGCGGCGGAGCGTAAGAACGCGAGATAAAACTCGGCCGCGAGCCGAGGACTCGCCTCGCTACTCTGCCGGGAGATTCGACTCTCCCCCGGTGGCCGCGTTTATTGTTCGTCCGGACAGTGGAAATGGCACGAGGACGAGACGGATGCAGATGCGCTGTCATGCTAATGTCCGGATCGGGTTGGGGCGGCTCTCGCGGTGTTTGTCGTGCTCGTTGAGGAGGAACGAAGCTCTGACGAAGATGTCTGACACGGCGGATCGTCCGTTACCTTTGCATGCTTCGATTATTTGGATTGTCGGGGTTGCCATTGTTCTGCTAATTTTCAGATATTGGGAATAGAAATAGAGCAGTTGCCGTCAAAGTGCATTACGGAATAAAAAGAATTTATGTTTTATAATAAATAACGTGACGTGTTGGTGCTAAATAGATCAAATTTCGAAAAATTAAATCTTGTTAAATTAATAATACTTATAATTGTTTTAAGAAAACCCCAAATTTTTAAAACTTGAATGGTTCTTTTAAAATTGGCTAGTAAACTTACAAACGGTCTGCAGTTCCTTTACGTCTCGCAGAGTCGTGCACCGCCTTTTTACGACCATCAATTTCTTTTAAACAGATTAAAGCAGTTAAAGCCTCGAGCAAACGGGCTATCGCTTTCCAATAATATGCTTTCAAAATACACGTACACAAACATAAACAAAAATCCGTCAAACAAGCCTCGCCTCGCGACGAGAGTTCGAGCTATTAAGTGCCTCCTGGTTCGAGGCACCGAAACGTGTAAATTGATACACGCGCGGCTCGTCGACGCCTCGCGCGCGAGCTTAATGGAATCGTACGAGGCCCGTCGTCACGCACGACTGAATAATCCGAACGTCTGCCGCGAGGCGCTTTAAATAAGCACGCATTCGCCGGCGGACGGCTTATGCGCGTGCATAATTGATGGAAGGTAGCGCCGCCGCCGCCGTCGCGTGCGAGCCTGCATAATTAATTAGCTGTAAACAGCCGCCGTCGGCTCGCGGGAGAGGGCAAAGTGTGCCTGCGTGTGTGCTGGTCTCGGACGAACGAGATAATGCGCGCCCCCTGGGCGACGAGATCGCTCGTTGGATTGGCTCGACTGTTGCCTAGTGGAATTAAGGAGATAATGGATGGAAGTTTCTTGGAGACGAAGAGTTTATAAAAGGATAGTAGCTGTTAGCCAATAAAGAATTAGTAGACTCGCAGTGGAAGTTCTTTTGATTTATACAACTCCTGAATATTTTTTCGGAAAGCATCAATTAAATATTCTCTAAAAGTTTCTATAAAATGAAAATTTAAATACTTCCAGAATCTTTGAATGTAAAAATATTTTGTCATTAATATTACATGAATAGTCAACAATAAAAATCTTCGATAAACTTTGTTTCACATTTACCAAAGTACCAAAGTAGATAAAACTATCTCCGAAGCCAACAAGCACGAGTACCTTCTTAAATCTGCATACTCCAAGACCTCCAGCTTACTCAACGCAAAGTATCCGCAAGATCCGATCATTTATAGCACAGAGCCCTCGAGCGCCGTATTATAACGAGAACTCGAAGACCGCGGTACAGGAGGGGGAGAAGAGGGAGGGAGCGTCAAGTGCGGATCGTCGGCCGAGTATGTTTACAGGCTCTAATCTGGCCTCGTTATCGTCGCCGGTGCTTATATGCCCACGGCGAGCGGCGAGCCGATCGGAGAGCGAGCCTCGATGTCTCCGACGGACTATATATCGATTTTCGGGAGAGCCCCGAGAGAGAGAGGAGGAAGCGAGCCCCCGCTGACTGATTTATTGGCTCCCGAACTCGCTGCTGGAAACCCTCGAGGAGAGATGGTCGCTCGCGCTCGTCTGCCCTGCGGCTTCTATTTCTCATTCTTACCTACTTAAGAGGCTGCTCTCTTTATCTTTCCCGCGGTCCCGCCGCCGGGCGAAAAAGCTCTCGAGAACGGGAGAGTGATAAATAGGTCGCGATCGCTTCTGCAACTTTGATGTGTGCGTTAATAAGAATGGAATTTCGTTTTTTAAATTTATTCAACTAATTTTATTGATCATGGTTTCGCTAACGATTATGGAAAGCTTGCGATTTTCACGAACAAAATGCTGGTTTGTTCTAATTCGTAAGAAAGATTGAGGAATAAAAGTTAAAGTGATCGATGTAAGCAGTTTTAACGAAAGATAAAAGCTGGGTGACAGAAGGAAGTGGAAGAAAAGGCAGAGCGAAAGGAGAGAACAAACTACCGTTCGTTCTTAGAGGTTTTTCCGTTTTTGTTCTCCCGCTTGATCCTGTTGTCATACTGTCTGAACTGACTCGAAGCTCTAAGCAAACGAGAAATACGATTGAGAGACGAAGTCTCTACGAATGAAAAAGAGATGCGCTTTTGAGAAGATTGGGTTCTTTGTTTTGATAGCTGCTCCATTCGGTTTTATAGCTTTTGAATGATCTACGAGAGGTGCGATGAATGCAAAACAGCAGCGGTGAAGATTGAAGAGTTTAAAAGCTTTAAAAATTCGACAGTATAAAATGAATTGCGGTACTTAACCAAACAATCAGCATTCGTTCTATTGGTCCGAATTAAATTTTTAAAATTAAAAATTATATTTCTACTTTGAAAGTAGACTGCGAGGCATTAATTTCTTCTTGTTTTATTATTATAAAGTTTTAAAAATTGCATTTTAAATTTTCAAATACACATGACCAACTTCTGTAAAAAGACCAAATTTGAAATTTGCAAGATATTTCCTAGCGGTACATGTACGAATAAATGTATGCTAAATATAGTGCGACCCCCTTTATTAAACTTTGCACGCATCTATTTGTACTTTCCACGAAATTTCGACTTAAAGGAGTCAGTTTTCCACATGCATGAGCCGAGAAACTTTAATAGTACAACTACTTCCGGAGATATTTAATTTCCCCGGAAAATCCTACGGATTTGAAATTCAATTACACTCACAACAGTTTTTATTTCCAAAGTTCAGCAAATTGCAAATACAAAATTAACACTTTAGTAATTCGTGCAATAAAGATTCAAAGAATGTAAAAGGAATATTTTCGCTTGTAAAAATCATCACCCATAAAATTTATCGAATAATTTCAAAATGCAATAAGCGAATTTTACAATTCAATATCGCCGAAAACTCGAGAATTGAAATCCATTAAACGTGCACTCCCTTTTCCTTGGACGTACCGAAAAAAGCCGGGATTTAATAAAAATTGCAAAAAAAAAAAAAAAAAAAGGAACGTTGACCCGGTACACACAGAGCACGGATAATTCATCCCCGCCCGCGGACAGTCGCAGAACCATCCGTCACCGAATAACGGCCGGGCATTCATAAACTCGTTTTCCCGATTTCACACCGCGGCGAGACAAAGAAAAATAGACAATGTGCGAAGGGAGACAAATGGAAGGAAACGTCAAAATGAGAAATAGTGCGGTCGCGGGGCCTTATCAAAGAAATTTCAACGAGACGGGCAAACGCGCCCGGAGAAATTTCGGCGATGCTTTCAACGGTGTACGGCTATTATTTCATGATGGAAATCGTTGCTCGGCATAAAATTGCTTCATGGCGCTCCCTCGATAATGTAATTTTCCGTTTTACTGTCGAAGCTGGTATTGAAAAATAGCGCAATCAACCTAATTTTTCAAAAAATTAATTACATTTTGAAAATTGCAAAACTTTCGTTCGTAATCACTTTAAAATTCAAATAATCAGACTGGACGGAAATGAATTTTGAAAATTATCAAGTTACTTTTTTCCCAAGAGGTGTAATTTTTCGTTTATTTAAACCAATTTATAATAGGATTATAAGCGAAAAGTTATACTTTATTGAGTTTCATTATTCAAGCCTTATGAATATGAAATTTGATTAGAGTCAATTATAATTCTGATAGACTTAAAACCGGATTTTATGTGATAAGCTTTCTACCTTCATTATTTTTCCTTTATTAATAAAGAAATTACGTTAACTTTAACACGTGTAACTCTGCAAAAAAATGACATGTCCTAACATTATAATTACTTTTTTCTTTTTTTTTTTTTTTTTGTTCCGTCATATTACGTATAGTATGTATAAAAATTTATTACTAATTTTTTAACATTTTTAATATTTTTCTACATAAATTTTTAATCCCTTCCACCCAACTAAATTATTTTTAAAATCCAATGGAAATTTTTGCTCCATACTTCACACTAAACTATTTTTGTTGCGAAACTTGACTCCCTAGCGACGCTGTAATTCCAAAAAGTGAAAAGATTTCGCGACTGCCAATGGGCAAAATTTGCAACAAAAGGAGAAGTAAGCGGTACAGCGAAGCCTCCGATAATAAATCTCGTTACGCTGAAAGTTGAAAAGAGGATGATACCCCGGGCAGCTCTGAAAACTTGGACCGGTCGCCCCGACGTTGCCATTTTACGCAAAGTCGATCCTCTTTCGAATCGCAAGGAGGAAACTTTCGGATTTGCCTCTCGGAGCTTATTTCCCGGCTCGCCGCGGCTGAATATCCTACTGCGAGCACGGCGACGTGCTGCTCCATCTGATAAGAAATCAAAAGAGAGAGAATAAGTTTGCGACGCCTGCATTTTTGTATTATAAGGAAAATTTCACGCTGCGAGAGGCTTCCTAACAGAAATGCATTGCCTTTTCGCGGATGGAATTGGAATGGTACACAAAGCGGGAATGAAAATGTACGAAATGATAGATTAACTGCAGTCTGTAGAAAAAAAACGAGATATGAATACTAATTTTAAAAGAAAATTGCACGAGAGAGAAATATTTTACTATTGTACATTTTAAAAATTATTAAATATTCATTTTATATTTTCTGAATTTAAGCGCAAACAAAATTATAAAAATATAATAGTAAAACAGAAAATTTAAGACGTATGTAAAGTGGAAAAGTCGCATTTAAATAATTGCCATGAATATATTCGATGTCACAATAAGATTAAAGCAAAGAATGTAACCATAGAGACTCTATTCATTGCAACCACAAAAACTACTACAAATCTAACCTCAACCGAAATAAAAAAAACTAGGGACATTGAAAAGGCGACTTGCAACCAAAGTTTTACCATCCGAAAGATTTATCTTTCCCTCCTGAACAAAACAACATTTCGAGAAATAGCCACAATCGGAAAAAGCTCGGTCCATTAGTCCATGAAAAAAAAAATGTTGATACAAAACGTGATCATAATGTTCTTTCCTTACACAATAAAACAGTTTATTATCGTAAATAGATAGTAAAAGAGAGAAAAGCCAGCGGTTTATATTGGGTGGATATGCGTGGTTCGATGAAGGTGCGCATGCGTGCTTATGCACACTTATGGGGAATGGAGTCAAGGGGTCGGATATGTCTCTGTTTTGAATTAAGGGATGATTTTGATAGCTACGCCCGATAATGACTCGATGGCGCTTGCTTGCCGCTGTATGTATATCCACCTAAGTTTCTTGAAGATCGAATCTTTCTTATAATATTAAGTATTCAGAGTGCATATATGTATTATTAGAATCACAGACTGGCGAAATATCGTCTTAAAATCAGATATTTAAAATTAATCAACTTCTTTGGTAAACGTATTAAAATTTAACAAAATTAAAAATAACTTACTCTTCTGGTATTATACGGATATTAAACTGTCAACATAATAAGGTCAAATGACATTTGCAAAGTTGTAAGGTACCGAAGTAGTTTTAAAGATTTGAATTTTAGTTCTTCTACAGTTCTTCCAATTTCAACGCTACCGCGACTTTTATTCTTAGGCGTTTCTATAAAACCCATATAAACCGATCTCATTGATTTCTATGAGATACTTTGTAAACATTTATTGGTTCAGTAAATAGGTTTCAATGGTATTAGACGTCAACCTTTATTTGCTTAAAAAACTATTGGTAGCCATAATCTAGTTATTAGTCAATTACAAATCATCGAGTCCCTGAGCTAGCCTTAAACGATTAAATAAATTTACTTATATTTAATTTTAGTATGGAACAACCTTACAATTTCTTTTACATTTAATTTATTGTCAATAAAATTAAAGATTCAACAATGTGTTTTGATAGAAAAAAAGCAGGAAATGTTAATTTTTTACCGACAAACTTTGTTATATCCGCGAATTTGATAGTACTTCAGAGGACTGGAGCATTGTGAAATTTCAAATGTGCATTGCTAATGAAAACTTTCATTTGCACAAATCCCATAAACAGTTAGTTAACGAATTTTGCCCGATACATAATAGAATTAGAGCTAACGCTTTAGCTGAGTAAACGGGTTGCGATTTCTGCACACTTAACGCATTAAACGGCAAATAGTCTGCAGGCATTTACTGCAGTATGCCATAAACAAATATTACCTGGACCATTTGTAGACTTTTGAGACGCTTGACTTAATTGACCGCATAGTGCGCACAGTGCGTTTGCAAGTCCTTTCTGCTGATGCGCTTGCACGTTTCTTATTGGAAATGGGAGTCGAATTTAAGTTAAATATAGTAAATAAATTTCCTTGAATTATTAGATGATTCCTATAAAATGAAATAGTTAAAAAATGTGTAAAGGCAATATGCTTTTAAATTAGCCACCTGCTTAACTGCTAAACATGTATAACCATTTTTTTTTAAATGCCAATTTGTAAGACATTATGTCGAGATTCTAAGGTTTATAACCCATAAAGAAAAATAAAGCTTTAAGTTTTTTATAAGAAACCTTTAACAAAAGTTATTAAACTTATTAAATGAAAATATATTTTGAAGTTGTGTTACTAAAAGCATATCTTAGATGTGTAATTTTAATTCAAATCACTATCTTTCTAATTTTCGAAATTAATCACAGTACTCTTAAAAAAGTGGTGAATAGATAACAAGCACTGAAAGTGTATAAATATTATATCTACAGTAGGAATTCGTTAAAACTGTTTCCCACATCGCGATAAAATTTACTCTCACAGCTATAAATTCGTTACTCGGCTGACAAACATTTTTTGCCAAGCTTGTCACGAAATTCTCGGTAATTTTAACTACCGAATTCCCTGCGCGTGTACGACCTGCTATTAAAGTACTGATGTAATATTGATTGATAACGCGCTCCTCGTAAATTCAGCTTTGTTTAACTTGCAAAATGCTAACCGCATTTAAGTCTTTTTGTAATAATCTGAGTGCTTTATTCTTACTCATCTACTTTCCGCCGCCCCACCCCGAAGTAAGATAAGTTATATATATATATATATATATGTATGTAAAAACGACGGCGGCGACTGCGACCTTATATATACATCTAACTTGCTATTTTTCAAATACAGCTATTTAATTTATAGCTTATACTAATTTATGTAGACAAT
>UCOL01004994.1:0-12911 GCA_900474335.1 Ormyrus nitidulus
AAACACGACCGTGGATAAATTCTCGGAGGCCGTAGCTCAACTGTCTGGTGCGGCACAAACAGTCGCTGAATGAGCTGACCGCTCCGACCTAAGGCTCAATGCTGGCAAGATCAAAGCAATTTTTTTCGGATCAAAAAGAAATGTTAATAGTCTTAATGCTAAGGGTCTGCCTGGTATCGAGGTGAGGGAAGGTGTCCTTATCCCATTCAGTAGCGAGGTAGTCAGTCTAGGTGTTACTTTGGACAGTAAATTATCGTGGAAACCGCAGATCGACGTGATGACTAAGAAAGTAAATAAAGCCCTTTATAGTCTGCGGTTTATTAGGGCCTGCACTGATGAAACGCT
This sequence comes from Ormyrus nitidulus, assembly GCA_900474335.1. Classification (NCBI taxonomy): domain Eukaryota; kingdom Metazoa; phylum Arthropoda; class Insecta; order Hymenoptera; family Ormyridae; genus Ormyrus; species Ormyrus nitidulus. The sequence goes on from UCOL01004994.1 coordinate 346, forward strand.
CCGCATTAGACTAGTCGAAACTTTAGTCCAACCCCACCTTGACTATTGCACGATTGTGTGGCTGGACGCGACTGACGAACAAAGAACCAGACTATAAAGATTGAGCAATACATGCGTGAAGTTCATTTTCGGGGTTAGAAGGGACGAACGCATTACCCCGTATCGGAAACGTTTGGGCTGGCTTCGTTCGGACTCTCGCAGGCTGTATTTTTCAGCCGTACTTATGTATAAAATTATTCACCTGCGGGAGCCCGGTTACCTAGCCCACCTTTTTTCCAAGTACAAGCCCAGACCCTCTGCTAGGGGAGTGCAGCCGGAACTTTGTATCCCGAGGGTGAACACCGAGACTGGTGCCAGGACTTTCCAGGTCCAAGGTGCCAGGCTCTGGAATTCTCTACCTTCCTCCTTACGCCATCTGCCTTCCATCTCTGCATTTAAAACAGCGGTGCGACAGCATCTATTCGACATAGACCCGTAGTCACCACTATAATATAATGTATATTTAAATTAAATAGACGCGGCCATTGGCCATATATTATTATATTATTTTCCTCTGCTCCAATTCAACTACTCGATGACGCAATAATTTGTAAATAGTCTTTAAACTAAATTAATACGAGCAGATCGATTGTAAAAACTGTGATTAGTAATATAGCTGTGATATAGTCCTTAATTTTAATCTAATTTTAGAATCGAAATATTAATCTATTCGTTAATACTCTCCTTACAAGACTGAGCTTTACTTACGGTGTGTTATATTTATACTTAACATTTACATATTATATATTTACACAGAAGTTTATTTATAACTTATATCTATTGTATACTTGGTATTTTGTTACTTTTTGCCTTTTTTGGTAAATAAATTTTATCTATCTCTCTCTCTCTCTCTCTCTCTCTCTCTCTCTCTCTCTTTCGGTGCGAGCAAAAGTGCGTAAACGAATTATGCGTAATTTGAAATTCAATCGATGCCGCGTTCTCGCGAGGGGCGATCGGCACGAGAGAACATCCGGCCGAAGCGCCGCGTGCTGCGTCGCCGGTCGACGTACAAAAATAACGAAATATCGAAAATCCGCGGATTTTCGACGCCCAATTTGAGCCTGCGGGCATGCCGGTTCTGTTTGGGTGCGACTGCTTTGGGAATTTACTCAGGTGGTGTTCCACACGTTAATTGAAGATTTTTTATCGCTAAACGCGATATTTTGCTGTTGCGGGAAATATTAGTAGGATTAATTAAACCGATTAAGCGGTCATGAATGTTAAAATTTCAAATTAACATTTCACTTCCTACCTGTTATATCAGATACACGTAAACACGAAGTTTTGTTTATCGTTGCAAATGCGTAATTCTATCCCTCACCACCTCGCGCACCTCCTTAGTTCACTTATCTTCGTGTTCGTATTCACGGTTGCGCGAAATGCGAAACTCGAGAGTAAACACGCGATATTTTAATAATCTACGGTTACACATTCATTTGCGCTCCTCTCCCGCTGTATATTTGCATTTCACCGCGGATTCGAGAATAATGGAACGATATTAATTGATGATGAGAATTCGTTTGCGAAGCCCGACATATGAACGCTTTAATTGAGCTAATACCGACATGCGCGTTCATCTCCGGGAATTGATAAATTTGGCAAATATTTCGCTGTCGAATAAAACAGTGTGTGTAAAGGAAAAAACGACGGGAATCGACGCGGAATATGAGAAAAAAAATCCCGGCGCGTTTTCTGCTCGCTTATTGGTTTTTGCCATTTTCGTGCACTTTGACCGGAGCGAAACTGCATTTCCAAAGAGAGAAGTTAATAGACAAGATTTCGAGCAGTCGAGCGCAGTTAATTGACAAATTGAATTACTGAAAACAAGAGCGCTTCCGCAGCGAAGCAGCTGCAATGCTATTCGGCAATTACAGACGGATAACCGCAATCATGCTCGGATTAAAGTATAAACAAGTAAGATTCAGTTCTGGTATTAAGCGTAAAGCGTTTGAGAGTGCTTGATAAATAGTTTGAATTATTCTCAATAAAGAGCACTGCAATTGAATATCATGAATCAATGAAATAAAACTAGCCCATAATTATTACCCGTTACTACCCGCACTGAGAGAAAAAAAGTAGTAAAAATTACTATTTTTTAACGTTATTTCAGATATGAGAACAAAAATAATGATATTTACTATATGTCTTTAATTAACTACAATTTTCAATTTTAACCCCCTTGCGTCCACTGACGAGTTAACTCGTCAGTGGAGGGTTAATATTTACTATATGAATAGTAAATATTAAAATCGAAAATTGTAATTAATTGAAAACATATATTAGTATCATTATTTTTCTTCTTATATCTGAGATAACGATAAAAAATAGTAATTTTTGCAATTTTTTTTCTCTCAGTGCATGAAGGCAACGATATTAAAAATCTGTTTTAAAAGAATACATTCCCGTCACGCATACAGCACAAGATAAAAAAATTTTACGATTTAACAAAGCTATAACAAAATAAACAGACGACGCTTCGCTCCACCGCCGCCGTGCAAGTTTACCGAATCCCCGAGAGATTTTTCAGCCCCGCGCGATCCCCCGGCAATCAAGCGGCTCCAAGCTGACGATCGGCCGCGTATGTACATCGCGACAAAAAAAGTGGCCGGACCACAGCTCGCAGGCGTCGTAACCAGCCCCTAATCCGTTTAATTCGCAGCTAACGAGCAGGTTAGTCCTTTGTGCGCCGATTAACCCCGGGACGAGAGGATCGCCCGCCGTGTCAACTCGTCCGGCTCCGCTCTCCGTCTAAAACAACTCGGCCGTGAATTCCTACCTACTGAACCCACTTCGGCGAGCGTTGTGCGCGGCCGGCTCTCGTGTACATCCGACGCGAGAGAGAGACAGCCGAGCTTGACGCTCGACCGAGCGAACGGCCGGACCCGAATCGCCAGAGATTAGGAGGATCGCGGATAAGCCTCGCTTCGCTTTTCTGCTTCTTGATATTAGCCGAGCTGGGGAAGCGGCCCTTTTCGGGCGAACTTTATTAGGCGAGATGATTGAGATGCGAGAGCCCCGAACGACGTGTTTTTAAGGGAGAAAGGTCGTTACAACCAACTAATAAGCATGCAGTGCAAGTTAAAAGCTACACGTTATTGTCTGCTCCGGCAATCAGTCGAGGAGCGAATAATTCTATCCCGGCGCAGCCTCCTCCCTCCGTCGATCCTTTGAACACGCGTTCGTCGAGGCCTCGTACATCTGTTTCCGCAACTCCGACGATCATCGCGCTCGGAGCCTCTGTCTTTGTCCCGCCGCCCCGCCGTCGGAACAGGTAACGCGGCACTCGTAACGGGTTACGCCGCGTTATGCGCTCGTTCCGCAAAGCCTCAATCAAGCCTCGTATTTGGCGACGACCGGCGGCGGGGAAGGGGGGGGCTGGGAATTAACTACAGATTGCTGTGTAGTTTCGTGCCGCGCGTCTCCTCGCGTCAGTGGACGGGCGAACTCTGACGTGCGGCTGCACTCGGTCCGACTGCGCTTTTGGCTCCTCGGCAGCTTTTTTATCTTCTGCCCGATGATTTCTGATCGGCGGCGGAGGGAATGATTTCTATCAACTCCGTGCTTGAGCGAGAATTTTTTCTTGAGCCGGCATTGGAAAATTACTGAATTTTCTTTGCAATTTACTTTATAATAATTGTTCTCAAAGTTAAGTAATCATCGTCTTCTTTATAAAATTGTGTATTTTTATTACTTTTATCGATTTATCGATTCACTTTGTTAGTTGAAGCAACAGTTTATCAGCTAGACCTTCATATACATTGGAAATCAGTATATTATTACTACCACTGTCAACGATAAATACAAATTACATCCAAAGCAATTTGGAATTTTCCCGCTCCGAAGCAGCGCAAGCAAGAAACCGCGGTCCATAAAATCCCTGCACGACTAGGCGACGAATTAAAAAGCAGTTTGACGCTTCGCCGTCGTCGACCGTTTCGGAAATACGAACGTGTATATACGAGTGTGGATGTGCGCACATGACGCTCTCGGGATTGATTGAATCGTTATTAGCGGCGCAATCATTATGGAATCGACGGCTCGTTTTTCATGCCATTGACGCGCGTCGAGGGGTGAGGGGGGGATGTACTGCCGCGCGCTGCGGTGAGCGTCATTGCGCGGCGCGGAAAAAAAGAGGCGGGATATGATCGTTTTCTTTCGGCGGTGGAATATAATTATAGCTCGGTTCTTTTTGTCGGAGCGATCATTTTCGATAACCAGGCTTTTTTCCCTCGGGCTGAACAGTAATTGAATGATTTTTTTGAGCCGCGACGCTTTATTGATAGGTGGATTTAATTTCGCTACGTTTTCATGTTTGGTTTTGGTTTTCAATTAACTTTGAAATAAATTAATATTTTTTGATCTCACATCACGATTTAAAGTTTTTTTCCAATCTTGTATGATATGCTGTTTTTCGTCATATAACAATGAAAATTCATAGAATACGTTTTAGCATCTAATTCCGGTGTCCTTCATACATTATCGAATCTAATCACCCTGAGAAGTTTAAAGAAAAACCGTGCCTTTGTAAATTCACTACGAATTCATTAGCGAACCCAATCCTCCGTAATGATCTCGATCCACTCAACACCTAAAAGTAACGTACAAAACCACCAAAAAACTCAACTCGAAAACTTGATTAAACAACAATTAAGCTCCTCCACGGCGCAAGTACAAAGACGTTTAACTCGAAACAAGAGGCGGCCCCCCCGAGCTTGCGGTGCAGATACACAGACCCGTCAGGAAAGGCAGTTCCTCCTAACCGCTTTAACCGCCGGCCATTAAGCGACCGCGCCGGGCGCCGGAACGAGTTTTCGCGGACGTCTGCCGGTGCCGCGCGCGCCGCGATAATATTATGAATCGGCCGCGAGATGCTTCTGCGCGATCGACTTTCCGCGCGTGCCGAGACTCTCTCTCCCCCTCGATTTTCGCCCGAACCGCGCAACCTGTCAATTAGAGCTCCTCGCCGCGGGGGGCGAGTTTGTACTGCGAGCGCGTGCCGCGAAACTACGGGAATTGTTTCGGGGAGAGGGCAGAGAGGTGAACTTTGGTCCTCTGCTCTTCGTTTCGATTTGGCCTCGCGGCGATACATTTTTTTTCCGGCCGGTTTTTTGGTAGCACAAAAAAAAAAGAAGAGAACAGGAAAATAAACAGTGAAAAGTTAAAATTAGCGTCCACCGGGGTGATCATCTCTTTTTCCCCTTCCCTTCCCGCCGCCTGGTAAAAGGCCGGCGAATTCCCGTGATTAATTCGATACCGCTCTCTCGGACGCCATTAAAATTCCCTCGGCGAACAAATCGAGTTAAGGTGCGCGCGCGCGTTTGCGCGGAGAACAAGCTCTCCGCGTCCTCGATCATTTCGCGAACGAGAGAGAGAGAGAGAGAGAAGTGATTTTGCGCCGGCAGCCGACACAAATAATTTACTCCTCTCTCCTTCTGCCCGGCGCGAACGCCATGCAGGCGCGATGCGCGAGAGTGGAAGGACAAGTGCAGGGAGCCGAGGAGGTATATACACGAGTGAGAAAAATGCCGGGCAAATTCAATTCGACGGGCGCTCGTGTAGCTGGGAGCTGCAATTTGCTCGGGCTTACATCGCCTCCTAATGTCCCTGCGTCGGTCCGGGGCGGAACGGCTATCGATGTACGAAAATATAATGTGCTTAATTCTAATGTATCTTTTTATTGGGACATTCTGTTCTAATTGATAATTGATTAGTTTAAATACAGTACGCGGAGAAAAATTTTCTAGTAATAGTGCATTTTAATTTGATCACAGACTGTAAAAATCTACAGAATTACCATGTAGTAAATTTTAAAAGTCTAAAAATATGAAAATTTATCATTGACCTCGTAAAACTTATTGGAAACTATGGTAATTTTTTAGATTACTTTTTTAGATTACCATAGTTACAAATGAACCATTTGTAATTTTTACATATAAAATGTTTCTTCTCATACTTTTGAAAATCTTTCTGCAGTTACTATTTATTTATCCGGCTCCTCTTTTACCTGCTATCCACGCCTATAAGTGGTTAGAGCTGCTCGGAAGACTAATAACCGCTCGGCCGCGCGCGAGCATTTAATATTTATTATCCAAGTTGGCACCGAGAAGGTGCGAGCGCTCAATCATCCCCGCATTTATACACACTTATACTTTATGCGCAGTCGACGCGTTACGATTACCTCGTACGCGGCGGTGTACGAGAAATTGAAAATTTATACCAACGATTCGAGCAGCCAGAAAATTATCAGGATATCGCTAAAAAAAAAAAAAAAAAAAAAATACTGCCGCCAGGACACACTGTCAACAAATAGCTGGCCAGCAATTGGCAAAAGCATCGGCGACGCAAACGAGAAAAAGGCCATGAAAAAAACCTCTCTCAAAAAAAAAGTGTACCGCCGCTGGCGCATCGACAGGATGTGCACCGGCCTCGCGATAAACCATAACGGATTGATAGACGCGCGCAGTTTCGGCGATCGGTCCATTATCTGCTCGAGAGAGAGCGAGAGAGAGAGAGAGAACGGCTGGTCAGCGCGCGCTCCACCGACTCTCCGCTCAATTAATTCTCCCGCTCCCGATATGCACCTACAGTTATAGGTTACGCCACTCGACACGGCGTCCATCTCTCTCTCTCTCTCTCTCTCTCTCCCTCCAGGGCGTATTAGCCGTTGCCGCTTAAACGGACCGTATCGCTTGGCAGATGCAATTCGTCCTGACGTCCCGGCGGGCGAACGCGGGCAGTCGTTTCGCTGTGCCCGAAGACCGAAATATTGAAAACCGGAATCGCGACGCGGAGGGGGCTACTTTGCCGATTCATTGCCGCGACAGATGCTTTTCACTTTGGGGGCAAACGCGCTTCGCCGCGATTGACGCGAGAGTCGATCGATTTTTAATCGAATTAAAGTGTTATTGAGCTTTTCAAGTTTTTCTTTTCTTTTTTTTTTTCGAGACTAATGAACGGTAAAAGAGGAGTTCGAATATTTTATTCGGCACGTTCGTCCGATATTTCTCTGTTTAAAGACAAGCGTTGGCACGCCGGCAGAGCCCCGTCGCTGGATATATTCCGCCGCTGATTTTTATCCGAAATTCGAGCGGCCGGAATATTTATCTTCTTTTTTTCCTTTTTATTATTGTTTGACGAATTAACGGCCCGATCGAGTGGATTTTGATGCATTGGGGTTTGGAATACAAATCACACAACAATGTAGCAAATATAGAGAATGGGTCGGGCTGTGCTTTTCGATAAAAATTTAACAATTTATTAAAAGCAAATTTTATGCTTTACCGATTTCCTTTTAAAGATATCATCGCGTTCGTTTAAGCAACGATTTAAATACTTTTTGCAATGCTTTTCATAAAATTCACAAAGATCTTTGAAGTTTAAAATATAAGTTGTGTGTTTTATTGGCTTAAAATTAAATAAGAGATTGATTACATTTGCCGTAAATATATTAATGAGATTATTTATAAAACCTATTATACTTGATTCCTGCCCTCAAAGAAAATATTCTCTCATAAGAAAATTACACCTCGGAAAATATGACCCAATGCATTTCTTCGCAGTCTAAGATTCAAGGGCTAAATAACAGTATAGAATAAAGAACAACTTTCTAAAGACGATTTCTTACGCGCTCGATGTGTGTCTTTGTATGTTACAGAGCAATGCGGCAAGTGTCGAGCAAGCACTCGAAGGCTGAAGCTGAACAAATACTGCAAGCGAGATTACGGTAAGTCTTTATTTTACTTTCGTAAGGGATATAGATAGACGGCTAACGCGCATCGGAAAAGAGAGAGAGAGAGAGAGAAGCAGGAGGAACGGGAAGAGCAAACAATGGAGGGAATAAGTTACGCCGAATGCGCCAAGTGCGTGATATCGAGCGGTTTCTCTACTTGAAGCTTTACTTAATACTCGATCGATGTGGAAAAAAATGGAATTTGTTCTTCTAATTCACAATCGACTTTTGAAAAAAAAAGTACAATGAGCATACTGGCATTAAAAAGAAGCTAATAAAATCCGGATCTCTAAAAAATTTAAGCCACTATCTATATTCAATTTCCGCCTTAAAGTCAGACGAAAACCGCGCGCTTCGGCATTCGCCGCGGCACGAATTGAGCGACGCTCGGCGCGTCTTATCGGCATAAAGCGGGCGTTGAAAACCATAGGTGCTCGCGCAGCCTTTAAAAACAGTCGGCCAAGAATCGAAGCCATTGAAAGAGATCGGTGAACGATGCACACACACACACCCAGACACACGGAGAACCCGCCATTAAAGAATGAAAGAAGTAGAAAGAGACGGGAGGACCGAGAGAGAGAGAGAGACAGATAAGGAAGGTGTGCACGCGCGTATACACCACCCGGGATGGCGCATAGCAAAGGCGAAAAAAAGAGAGAAAATGAAAGCCGGCAGGCTTTCGGCTCTTCAATAATAGAAAGGCATGCTTTTGAGCAAAGCTTCGCCAGCCGGCGAGGAGCCTCTCTCTCTCTCTCTCTCTCTATCTCTCTCTCTCTCTCTCTGTCTTCTGGATGACTGTCCGCTCGTTTGATTCACCGCGTATAAATCTCGAACGCTCGACTTGGAATAGATTTACAAAGTACCGTGTCTCCTGTGCTCTTCCTTTATTCGCTCTCTTCTCTCCTCTTTCTTTTTCTCCTTGTTCCCCCGGCGTCTTACTTCCTTTGTAGTTGCGAGCTCTCTCGGCCGTACAAGCCTTCTTCTCCACCTTATTTGTTTATTTAGACGCGAGCAGGTACTCCGGATTTACAACTTCCGCCGCGGTCGCGCGCTCTCTTTTTTTTTTCGTTCTTCGTTTTCAGCGCAGCCGCCCGTCCGAGCTGGAATAATGTGCAAAAATGTAAACGACAATCTCTTTGGAAATTGCAGCCCTGCTCGCCAGAGTGACCGACAGATACAAGAAGGTGAACGACGGGCCGTCGGGAGCCGTGGGCGCATCGCCGAATTCCTGGATCAAATTCTCCGTCAACATCGTGATGATTTACAAGCGAAACTGGGACTCGAGAATCCCGCGGGGCCCCGGAACCTTGTACGTGCACTCGACCGACTTCGCCTGCAGGTGTCCCAAGATCAAGCCCAATCAGTAAGTTCGCCGGCCCGCTTTTCTTTTCTCTTTTATCGTAAAGTCCCAAAGCGGATATATTCAATCGATCGGTCGATTGTTTTCAGGTCGTACTTGATCCTCGGCATGGAGAGCGACAGCGCGGGCAGAGACGGCCTGACAATCACGAAGAGGTCGATCGTGATCGAGTGGCGCGACGAGTGGAGCCACAGGATGCGTCGCTTCGAGCGAAGGGCGAGATCTTGCCATTGAAGTCTCTCTCGCCTCACCCAAGCGAGGAATTAAAACCATCGCCAACCGCCAACCCACGCAACGTATTAATTAATAATCTAAACGATTCGTCTCTTGTTTTTTTTTCTTTTTTTTTTTTTTTTTTAAACAACTGTAAGAGAAAAAAAGAAGAAAAACGGTATAAAACTCGAAAGGCAAAAGAGAAAAAACACAGAAAAAAAAACAAAAAAAAAAAGAACCGTTTGTTTAGTCGGAATTCCTATATTTTTTTCAAAAAAGGACAAAGCGAAAAAGAGAAAAGATTTTTTCTTTCCCTCGTAAAAAAAAGAAAAAAAAGTGAAAAAGGACTCGCAACGTAGGACACGCAAGCACAATAATCGCGCCCGACGAGCACATCCGGCTCGTCCTTCTTTTCTTATATATTATCTAACGCAAAATAATAGGAGATATTAAGCCAGAAACTGGATTAACTAGAAAGAAGATTATTAGCCAAGTATTTCAGTAATTTATAATCATTGTATTATTATGCGTTAAAGTATAATTTATTATTTAAAGAGAAAAGAAAAATGAAGTATTCCAATTATTAATGCACCGCGAGTATCCGAGTCTCGAGCGCTTTTTCTACGATTTTTATATATAACATAACAAGCTTCTGAAAGATTCAACCGTTTTTCCGTCGCGTCTCTTATGATCTTTCTTTTTCCTTTCTCTCGACAGAAAAAAGCATTACCATGCCAATATACATCTTGACGAAACTCTTTTCAAATAATCTCCTCGCAATGGCTATATTTATTTATTAACGATATAACGTCGACGTTTTTAATCGTCGGTCGCGCGCAGCATTTTATACATATAAACAAGATATTCGACTATATGCGTCCGTTAATGTAGATTTTCTTGTACATTTTTTATATAAGTACACAATTAATTGTCGATAATTATTAAGAAAGAAAGAGGATAATGCACGAAGACAACGGCAGCTGTTCGCCTGGAAAAAGAGTTCTCCACGGAATCGCATAAAACACATATCGATTTTTTAAAACGAATATAACGAGCAATGACGAATTATACAAAAGAGCGATGAGGTATTGCAAGGTTTTTATGTATAAAAATGCTAAAAGACACTGCTGAAAAACGAATTTTTCGACGCTGCACTTCGCGGTATAAGATTTTTTAAAGATACGTGAGCGAGAGGACTTTTTTCAGAGCGAAGCCCTGTTTCATTTCTATAATAATAATGAAGAATATAAACATTATAATGTCTATTATCTAGATCGAAGGAGCAAAGAGGCTCGAAGTGCCAATTTCCACGAAAGGCCATAAACAATTTCATGTACTTATAGGAGAAGTTAATCAAATTTTTAACCCTAAGGAAAAAAGACACTTTCATTACCTAAATGGCAATAACGTCTTTTTTTTCATTATATTTATCGTATAGATCGCTTCAAGTGGATCCCCTTTAGAATAACTCTAACCGCTTCGCGTTTTGGTGGAAATGAAGCGACTTCGTAGGCCAAGAGAACGTTGAGTATATTAAGAGAATAATAAAAGTCTTATATGTACAGAGTGTGTATTTTTAGAAAAATAAAATCACCTTTAATATATTATGCTTTTCATTTTAAGTAATAAATTATTTTTAAGTTATAACAACTGTATTAAATGCTTATTATTTTCAAATGTTTACGATGATTTATACAAATATTTATGTATATGTAGCGTTACTAATAAGAATGCTTCGATCTTGAGTAAAAGCCCGATTGAAAATGTCAGCTGGATTTCAGGCGGATTCGACTTCAATTTTAGGTGTCAAACCCTTTTATCGATGATCAAATCAGTATATAAATTATCAATTACAAATTCATTTTATTCGCTTGATTAATATACGTAATAAACTGACAGTTTCTCCGGATCTGTTTAGTCGATAGAAAAACTAATAATTTTTGCAATTATAACTTACCTTATGCCATTCATATAAAAGCCCATCGCTTTCAAAGCAATTTATTTACGAGCAAATCAGATGGAACCTACCAGGAGGTGACTTTATTCTTCTAAACCATTGAAATGATAAAACGAGACAAAGAGAAAATGAAGGCAAAAAGGCAAAGATGAAGATTGGACGAACTTGCCGAGCATCCTTGAATTAAACTTGTAGAGCGTATACGCGAGCGACAACTCGATGAATGTGCTATATTTATACCTCCGGACTTTATGCTAGTTACGATAGGATATAAACGATATAATTACAGTATAAACAATATTATACAAAAAAAAATTAATCGATCGCTACCGCATATTATCGATATACGACTACGACTAGCTATTGTTTTAAATTATTATCCTAAGTGTCACGTCGTGTATTGTGGTGTAATAAATGTGATTAGGTAGTTATGCGAAATAAATATGAAATGCGTCGCAAAAAAAAAAAACATTCTGAACCGCATCGTCGTACTTGATTTACCCATACTATCATCCTCTTTATACCTGATCCAGTTTTTCTGACTTTTGAATAATTTTATGCATAGTTTCCATTGCTTATTTCAACAGTCTACAAGACCATGTAAGTTTTATCATTCGAAAACTTTACATTTGTTATAACCCTGGTAGAAAATTAACCAGTTGGGCTGGTTAAAGTATGTTTTAAATGGAGTCTAAATTAATAATTTTTTTAATATTTAATATAATAGGAAGATAACAAAAAACATATGAGAAGAAAGAGAATTTAACGCTGAATTGATTGATGTTTTAAAAAATATAAATGACCAGTTACTTTTAGAGCAATAAGACTGAATCGACAAAGAATGTTGGTAAATACAAGTACCATTCAGCCGTATACTAGACAGGGAGCGCATCAGCAAGTCGCGACAAGAATCATCTTTGAGCTTGCTCGACTTGCGACGTTGCGTCTACAAATTTGTTTATAATTTTGTGACGGGCACGAACCGCCGGGCCCGTACCTAGTAGGTAAGAGCGAGAGAGAGAAAGAGCATCATTCTCTCTCTCTTCGTGCATTTGTAAGTGCTGCGTGCACTACCACGGCTAGCGCGCTCCACTCTGCCGCCCGCCGTCGCCTAGCAACCGCATCCCCACCCGTCGCCGGCTCGCGGCGCTCCGCGAGCTACCAGCTCGCACGCGAGTCGAACACTCGGCACTCGGTCTGGAGCCTCTGCCCAGAGCGGAGCTCCCACCTGACCAGTCCGAGGCGCTCCTCGGCGTCCCGGTCCGAGG
>UCOL01004995.1:0-12888 GCA_900474335.1 Ormyrus nitidulus
CCCCCACTGATTCATAGAAGAATATTTGGTAAAAAGGGGAATTTAGGTACACCTTTCTACTTTCAAGTGCCTACAACTATTTCGAAAATCCTAAAATTTTTAACAAAATCGATGCATTGCGAAAATCTACATGACAATAGACGTAAAATTCAATCTCCACTTGCTGCGGAATTGAATTTAGAATATCACGTTTGCGGATCGACATATAGCGGAAACCCTTTCCCATTATATTCCTCCGACACGGAGACGTTAGAAAATAAAAAAAAGTTCCCTCCGCGCGGCCTTCTTCTTCGAGCTGCTGTCAAGGGGTCGAGGCGGGATAACGACCATTAGCTCCCTTACACAGTGTTTTCCAGTCGGTAGACTCCTCCGCGACGGCGCATTTTCGCATAATGTCGCGGTTCACTCCTCCGCCTCTTCATTCCCAACTTTTCCCATCACGCGAGCAGTTCCTCCCGCCGCCTCCTTATACGATCGATCCGATTCCGCGACTCGGCAAATAATAGGGCTGTAAAAAAGCGGAGGACGAGGTATTGCATTTCAAACCCAGATTGGTAAAACCACCGTTGCCGCCGCCTGCTTAGGTTTTCCTCTAATTAAGACTGAAGCGAACCCTCTAATATGCGAAGAAATTCACTGAAGCTTAATTCTGTTTGTTTAATTAATTAACGAATTACCCGGTGATCTCGGCGATTTTAGTGAAAATGGCTTTAACGTTTGTCGGCTTGAGAGGATTATCGGAACTGCATTTTTATCGTTTGAAATTGAATTACATAATGGGACAGTATAACTAAAATCATCGGAATTCGCTCATTAATTCTGCTGAAAAGCATAGTAATTCTGTTATAGACAAGCTAAAAGTTTCAATTAGTAGTGAAGGATCGAAATATAGCCAGGCACTACAAAGCATAGTTTCGAATTACATTGTATGAACTGGCTTCGAATATCGCGCAATAGTCCGACCAAGAGCAACGCAATAATTATTGAATCGAGCGATATACCCGCTTTAGTTTTTAATGAAGACATTGTGTGGGTGAAGGAGAAAGCATTGTATTACAATGCTCGCAATCGCAGTCACCTAATTGACATCATGAGTGCCAGCTCTCTCTCTCTCTCTCTCTCTCTCTCTCTCTATCGCGCCTCTGGCGGTACCGGCCTTGCCACGGCCGCGCTGCCTGGCAGGCCATTAGAACCCGCACTAATGCAGACTCGATTCCGCCGCAGAAGCCGAGGGCGGAGTCACCGACATTGTCGAGCCGCAGCCAGCGAGGTAACGGCTAAGGAGGTCGAGCCGCGCCGCCACCGAGAGAGAGAGAGAGAGAGAGAGAGAGACTCCTTGAATTATCGTTTGCGAATCGACTCGCTGGATTATACCTACTTATCTCCTTCGTACACTTTTCCGATCGCAATTTGTAAGCGAAGCTGCAATTTCCGATAGACTGATGATCCAGATTAATTTTTTTTTTCGCAGATACTTCTGCTCTTTGGAAAAGTAACATAATTTATCTTTAAAAAGCAAGTTTTCTTTTATCGTATAATAAAATTATGAGAGTTTTTTTAATTCAGCTGTCAAGCCAAAAAATTTCGTACGAAGGAGAATTTTTTGTTTTTTAAAGTCATTCTAACGTAATATGTTTCCGAATGTCCGTTGTAGTTTTAAGGTTTGTAGTTTATGCAGAATTAATTTCAAGGCTTTTGGGGGAAAATTAAAAAAATTTTATTTTACGCCTGAAACGCGCGTACACACATATATAAGCCAAGTTTTAGCAGATTGCACTTCAGCAAAACTTGGTACCTTGCATTTACAAAGCGAATCTCTCAAGAGGTTCGGCATAAAAAAATTTTAAAGTTTTAGTACATGTACTTCTAGAGACGAGCGTACGTGACTATGTCCTCGAATTTCAGAATATTAAAAAATAGGATGAAAATTAGAAAAATTTTATGAATTTCTAATTGTTTTTTTTTTTTTTTAATTTAATGACTATACAGTATAATAGCAGTGACTTTTTAAGAAGTCTAGTTTAATTTTATGAGTTTTATAGTTAGACCTTATTCTTTTACAAAGTTAACAAAATGCAATGTTGACAGTATAAATCATTAATTCAGCAAAAAGTGTATTTTAAAATTAATTTAAAAAGTTTGGCAATTAATCATTCTTTTACGAGTATAGTAGCAAGACATTAAGAACTTCGCCAGATTCTGTCTTCAATGTGAAAATTCTTAACCGATGAAATCACTCCTCTTTATAAGCTTTTTAAAAAGTGCTACATCATCTCTCTAAGTTATCTGTGGATGACACAGTTCCTCTTCCGTGAACATTGTCTTTTATTCTATACATCATCTTGTTTCACTTAAGTATTTGTTTTTGAAATAACAATCAGTAGACATCTTCTTGTTACTTAAATAAAAGTTTCTTACTCTGAAGTGTTTACATAGGCATTAAAAGTTATACTTCAATATCATTAGTGAATTTCTTAGCTGCCGCACTACTATTTCATTCTTACACTAAGATGTTAAAATTCAGATATTCAATGCAACAATTTTATAGTAAAAAGTGATATCTTAAGGACATGTGAGATACCGACAATAGCAGTTTTCCAAGTTTTTCACTTTAATTTGAATTTCTGAAATATCGCTTTGTAGTACCCTTCGTTTTTATTAGCAGACCATTACAAAGCAAAATTTAAAAAAAATTTTTAATAAAGCGGAAAAATTTGGGAATCTGCAACGTCGGTAACTTATATGTGTAAGTCATATATATACCCAGACGGCAAAACTATTCCAAATGAATTCTTTTTTAACAGAATTGACTTAAAAAGAATTCTTTTTGGATAGTTTTACCGTCTGGGATATGCTCTCACATCCCCTCAAATAGAAATCATAAAGAATTTTTAATTATTGTTTTAAGTTTAATTAATCCAAAGGTCAAAATAATTAATGTTCTTCTGTCTGAACCAGTAATTAAAAACTTGCACGAAACTGATCACTCGATAAAATAGTCGTCGATGTCGGATATTTTATCAGCCTTAAAACGGATCATTAACATATTAACGAAGCTGCTGCTTTAGTAATTCAATCGACTCTGAAGGGTAAATTTTTAGATTTTTCGACAAGTGGAAGAGAGAAAAAAAGAATTAATGTGTTTTAAAAGTAATATAATGTATAAACCCAAGCTTCCATCTTTCGTTAAATAAGCTCAGATATAGCAGGCAGCACACAATATAGGGAAGTGCTTGCAGAAATAATGTCCAGTAGATATTACGATTCCCCTTAAAGCCATGTAAAATCTCCTATAAGTTTATTACCGTAGATATTAACCACTTAAGCTTTCGTTAAACCTCGAATTATTCCTTTGTTTCGCCGCGCGGCGTGTCTTGCTTCCTTTTTTCCCCTCCCTTTCACGGTACATTAACGAACGTATATACCCTCGTTAGTCCTCGGTCGGGTTAATCTCCTTAGTCTCATTAGATAATTCCAGTGCGAATCAAGTGCCGCGCGTTCGCCCTCCCGTAATCCTAATTAAATCAGATAAAGAGATATCTTTCATTGTCGGAAATTCGGCGCGCGCACGTGCTCCTCGCGTCCGCTCGGCAGCAGCCGAGCGGAAAGTCGCCAGATTATTCGCCGGGGGTCACTCTTTGCTCCGATAGTGTATTAACGGGCGCGTAGTCGCGCGCACAAATCAATGGCAAAAACCTGCCCTATCGACGGCCTTCTCCGTGCTCGTAAAAATCGCGCGCGGAAGAATGTTGCAACGAGCGAGGGTCTCGTTTATTTATGGCTTGTAAGAGGACTCGAATTCGGCTCGGGCAACGTTATGATTTATGTGGCGAGCGAAGGAGCGCTTTTATTACGGGGGTGCTGGCCGCAAGATAGGCTGTTCGGCTTTTATTTTTAACGCTTTCAGCTATCGCAAGTCTCCCAACGAGAGGAAAGCCCAGTTTTACATGGTCATCCGCTTTGGGTTATCGACACTTCTATCACTGGACAACGTCAAACATCCGTATCAGCGGCCTTTGTGCTTTTACATAGTCTATTGCGTCGTATAGAAACGGTAGATTACATTGACCAAATGTACCGTTCGGATCGTCTGAAATCTTATCTCGGATCGTTATTCAATTTGAAAATGTAATTCAAAGTAATTTAAAAGGCGAAAAAAGTGCCTTCTTTAAATTACGTGTAAAATTTAAAATTTAATTAATAATACATTCATATAATTTTTTTTTAATAATATAATTCATTCAAGTTTAAGCTTCTTTAGTTCATGAATTTTTGAATCTGCGAAATACATGGAGCAAAAAATTTTATGTAGTTTTATTTTTTTTTAGATCAGTTCTTGAGGTTCTAAAATCATTAAAAAAATTTTAAAAAATGTGTATTTTTAGTTAGAATCTTTTTGCAAACAAATTATTTTGCTAAAAAAAATTAGTGAGGGGTGGGAGGAGAAGAGGGAAGATAAAAATATCGTGAGAGGTTATCATTATTTTGCGTGGCCTGAAGAGCTGCAAAAAAATTGAATATCCAGAAAGGGTATCTTTTTCACAATTATAATGCGGGGCCTTCTTTAATTCAATATTTTCGTTTACTATAATTTACCTAACACAGAAATTTTAATGAAAAAAAAACTCCTTTATCTTTATTTGTTACAGTACAATGCCATTGATACATTTTGTCGTAAATCTAGTGAGTATTGTCCACCTGGAGCGCCTGGTTTTCCAGGTAACAATGGAATACCAGGCTTGAAGGGCGATCAAGGACTGCCAGGCATCCAGGGGACACCTGGAATACCTGGACCGAGGGGACCACCTGGCCCCGAAGGGCCGAGAGGAGAGCCTGGTCTTGATGGAGTCGATGGTAATTAGTTGTAAATTGAAACTTTACGATTTTATAATAAGTAAGATTTACCAAAAATTTTAAAATGAAATTTTTTGTACATTTTGGTTCAACAAAAATATCGCTTTAATTTTGCGTTAATAATTACTTTAATTAGTAATCGTTAGATTATTAAATTCAACAATTATGCATAATTCTTAACTATATACATTAATAAATCGCATTATTTTGATATGAGTTCTACAATGCGATGTGTGTAATTAATGTATATTCTCATGCGTAATGTTGGGAATGTACGATGCTTACGTAAACATTGATGTTTGACTTGACATAATTAGATGATTAAGTTAGGAATTTCTAGTCTTAAGTAATGAGAATTAAGGAGTTAAGTTATCTTCATTTGATAGATTTGAACGAATATCACTATTAGTTGCATATCTTTTATAATTATAAATTTAAGCAAAAATAAATTTAAACAAAAATCTTACAAAAATCTGTATAGGTATATAGTTTGTGCATTATTAAACAAAAATTATATGGTAAAGTTTGACAATTGTGAAATCTCTGTGAAATTATAATATTTCAAAATACCACAAAGGAATTTAGAAATATTTTAAAATCGTATAAATTTCGTTAAAATTATTATCATAAATCTTTTCTTAAAAAAATAATTAGCTCTCGAGTGAAGGTAAACTATTCATGATTTGATTTCGCATCGCTGATTACGTGGTCACGTAGGAGGTTGGAATTTAGATTAGGCGAAATCCCGACAAGTGTCGGGAAAGTTAAGTAATTCGCAGGTAAAATTAGTCACTGAAAATATTAAATTTTCCAAACAATTGGTCGAATCGCACGCTTTGTACCATTTTTAGCGAGCGTCCAAAGCAAAGGTAGTCTTAGGGGCTTCATAATGGGCACCTTTGAAATTCAGTGCCGCGAACCATCTAAGAATAATAACAGATTAATCGGTTAAAAGTATTTCATTCCCTACAGTATTTTGTTCATTTGACCGAATTTGCACCATTATTTTTTCACGAAAGAAGGCTTACTCAAGAGGTCTCGCGAAAAGTGACCGTGTCGTACTGATTTTATTTCAGGACCGCACCCCTATCCCAGTAAAATTGACAATTTACCGGGGGTACGGCCCTGAATGTCAAAGGATATCATTTTGAAACCCTTAAGATTACCTTTGCACGACCTTTCTTGCTATACACGACGGTAAGGGTTTCAGAGGCCCACGTTCGGGGGCACATTTTACATGTACATCGAAATCCTCCTTTATCAAGCAATTAAATTATTGAATTAAATATATTTAAATACGAATTATTTAATACAGTAATATTAAGTAATAATATAAATGTCGTTTAATGTTCAAATCCAATAGTAATTAGTATCTAGTTCGAGCTGGTGCATGAGTTGCGCTTCTATTTACAGAATTTGGTCAATAAAATAACGGTCCTGCGACTACGAACGCGGATATATCAACATAATATTAATTTCGCGGCGCTCCCTCAGCGGCGTGAGAATCTCGTCATCTCCATTTCTGAATGGCAATACGCCGCGAGAGGACGAAGCGGTGGGGCGAGCAAAGAGAGAGAGAGAGAGAGAGAGGGGTAGGGGGTTAGTATTCCGATGTTATGCGTTCATTGTCTTGCCGTAGGTATTCCCGGGGAGCCGGGATTGGACGGACTTCCTGGACGCAGTGGTAACGACGGCATGCCTGGCAAAGATGGTAAGCCCGGATTCAATGGCACTCCAGGAGCACCTGGCCGTAACGGCACCGACGGTATGTATTTCAGCCCTTAATTGAATATTGTTACCCGTCCCCCTTCCGTTACTTATAGACATTTTCAAACGCGGGATAAGCCGCGTCGGAATTGGCGTTTCTATATTAATTTTCAGAATTTTTTAAAAAACGCTCACATTCATCCTTAAACAAACGGGCTTGATTTTTTAATACTATGTGAATGAAATTTTAGATTAAGGAAGTTTAAATTGAGGCGAATGTATAGTTTAAAATACCAGACTAATAGTCTATTTCTTTTAAAAATCTGCCATCTTCCGTCTGAGTTAAATGCAGAAAGTTTTGTTTCTTAGATTTATTTTTTTTTCTCTTCTCCTCTCGAGATTTTCCCAGTTAAATTCATTTAAGTGTTGATTCTTCGGGAGAAAATTAATTTTCAACTAAACGACTAATTAAGCAAACTGTTTTGAACGACTTGTTCTAAGAAAATCTAAAATTCAATTAAGCGCTTTGACTCTGTTTTTCATTCTAACAAGATAAATTCATAATGAAATTTTAATTATTCGAGATCAAAATAAATTACGACCTTCATTTGACCTTCTTTTTTTTTTTTTTTTAAAGTTGCTTTTTCAGATTTTAACGTCAGGGCAACTCACCTTTCGAAAAGAAAAATACGATTTTAAGTGAAAAAGAACCGGACTGAATTGTATTCAATCTCGGACCGGGTCGCTGCATGTAAAAGAGAAAAATCCCCCCGGCGATTAGGTCTTTTGTGAGCTCGAGGCCTTTTTCCCGCCGCTGCCCTCACTCAATTACAAGTTATCGCTCGAATCTGGCGGCCTCCCCGCCTTCATCCCCGATGGTCTGACACTTCCGCGGTCAACAGCTATATCGCGCCTCTCACTCCGGGCCGCACATCCTACACCGAGACGAGGATGAAGAAAGAGCAACGCGCGGGTGAAAAATCGACGCGGCTCGAAGCAAATGAGGGAGGTCGTCGGTGCCCTCTTTTTCCTCGCCCGAAAGACTAATCTCGCCTGTCTTGGCGCTCTGTTTTCTTTGTTTTTTTTTTGGAAAAGGTTCCGACGCAAGGAACGCCCGACGTCCGATCTCTTCCCGAAGCCTTCCTCCTCGGTCTTGCTCCGCTTTTTTTTTTTTTTTTTTATTCCAATGTCGCTCGTTCGTAAAAGCTGCTTTGATATCAGCTTGGAAAGCAGCGAAGACTTTTCAGGCCGAGGCGTTCATTAAAAGATGCTCGTTCGCGCGCGAACGTGTGCTGGAAAGGGAGAGAGGGAGGAAAGAGAGAGAGAGAGAGAGAGAGAGAGAGAGAGAGAGAGCGGGGGACAAGAAAGAGAAAAGGCCTCGGGCCTGTGTATAAGCAAAGTCGTTGACGGAGGCTTTCAGCTGCGAAAAACTGTGCCGCCCCTCGTTGAGGTGTCACGTTTCGAAAAACGTAAGTCTGAGAAAGGGAGCGAATGATGCGAGAAAGACTCGGCGTTTAGCCCTTTGAAGGTGGCAGGCCTTTTCTCCGCATTCAATCTTGCGGGGAAAAAAGCTCTCGCGCCGCAAGTATTGAACGTCAGTCCGCCTCTTATATTGCGCGCTCTCCGCGGTCACGCTGCACAGACGCGTCGGCGGAAAGTTTAACGATTTATAGTTTAACGAAGCAGGCATTGCTTCACTTTTCTTTTGTTGCGCCTGTCTACGTTTGAAGCTGCTCGTTGGCCGTCGCTGCTGTAAAAGCTAGCACTTTGCCAGCTGCATTTCGAAAGCGAAGCAAACTCATTCTGGAATTTATAACAACCCTGATTTCTTTACAATCAGTCGTAGAGCAAAGGCACATTTTATTAGGATTTGCGCTCTTTGATGCGTTTTAATGATTTTTTTGCGGAATATTTCGCCCTGGCCGGAAAATTTCAGTTACTCCACGAGCATGATTTTTTGGAAGCCGGTTAAAGAACTGGAACGATAATCCTTTTAAGATTTTACTTTTGACGGCGGGTGCCTTTGTGCACAGCTACTTGTGAAAAGTCGAAAAATGCGGGAGCCGAGCTATTCAGCGAATGAAGGGAGAATCGTCAACAGGATTGGCTAAATTCCTCGGCTCCGGCATTAGTCGAAACCGGACTATACATATAGGCTTCATCTCTATTTTTCTCTGTTGGTCTCTACAGGGTAACTGCAGTTGAAGAGCAATTCCCAATAAAATCGCGGACGGAAAATGTTTAATCCCTCGCCCTTTGTTACTCCTTTTTTATTTCCCTACGTCCACTAAGCTTTTTTCTCCATTTCCTCTTTTCTTCCGATAGGAACTCCTCTCCCTTTCGCCGTCTCTTTTCACTCCATTTATGCATTTCCCGAGGGTCAGATTACGTAGACTATAAAATCGCAGCTATTTAACAGTTAAATTTCCGGGACAATATTTGAACAAATTTACTTTCTCTTTTAATTGAGAAAGTGCATTGGCGATAATGAAATGACTGCTAAATCTACTTTTAAACTGAGTATTAAAAAAATATATATCGACGAAGTGCAATAAAAAGCTTATCTTAGGGACTTTATTTAGTATGATTAATCTAGAAAAAAATTTTTATTATGTGAAATGAATCTAGATGGAAGGTACGCTCGAAATTTTTTTGTTCATATATTATTTAGGAATACTGATTTTTGAATAATATTAGCTCTGCTTAGATAAAAGACAAAACGCATCTGCAAAAAATGTTTAAATTTTTCGAAACTATTAAGATGGCGCAATTTTCAAAATTTTTTTCAAATTTTCGAGATGGCGCAATTATCTCGGGAAGCATTTTGAATACGTAGATATTTTCTATTCTAGTATCTGTAAAATGTGCGCTCCGTGTCAAAAAATGTGTTTAGACGTACATTAACCTCTAAAATTGACCTCCTTTTTTGAAACGGAATTGCCCCTCGGCGAGTTTCATCTCGCCTATCCTCCTCGACTTTACATCCAACGTCCGCGCACGCGCGTAGGTATGTCGATGAGCTCTCTTGTACACACGTTTTCTTTTCCTCTCGCCGTACGTGAGTTCGGACTGTTTGAGAGCGGGAAATGAGCTTCGATGGCATTGTTCGATTATTCATCATGTGGGTCTCGAGACTAGGGAACCTTCGGTCGATTGAAAAGCCCCTCTTGTCGAAACGCTTTTCAGGAAATAAATGATTATCTTTCGTACAAAAGAAAGAAAAGCAGAGTTTTTATTCGCGGCTGACGAAATCTGGCTTTTACTACTGACAATGGTAATATTACCAGTATTATTTCTTGACGCCAATAGAATGTAAAGGAAAACTGTCCGGAACGGTTTCCCAAGTTAAAATTGCTGTTGAAAGTTGACTTGGAACATATAAGATTGCCCTTATGAAACATTTAAAGGACAGCCGGGGCGCGTCTGTACGGCCTTGCACTTATTTATTCAGGGCGCGTCGGAAGTGCGTTCGCAGGCAGATTTGCAAGAGGACTTATTTATTCAGGAGTTTCGCCACTCAGGCCGCTTTATGCATGACAATGACGTGTCGTCGCAGATACGACTGATCGATGCAGATTCGGCCACGAGAGGCTGTGTGCGCGCGCGCGATCGAGCCGCGTTTATCGAAAAAGTTTCCAATGCGGTTTCGGCGCCGCTCGATTTTTCGTAGAGTGCACTTTTATAAAAGCACGAATAAAACAATTACTTTTATGATAGCTTTTCTGATGGAAGGCGCAATTTAATTCTATCAGGTTCGCCGAGTCATCGGTCGACTTTATTTAGATGAATTTACTCGGACGCAGGCCTCCCTTATTGCGGTCCAGTAGCTTCGCGTATCGAGGCCATCATCGGCTCGACGGTGGCTTGTATTTGACATAATCTCCAGTCTAATTTCCGCGGAGATATATCTGCTAGTTTTCCTCCGGATCTCGTCTGGCAAGTTATCGAGCGTGAGAGGCGGAGAATTTCTCTTAGTGTGAGTTATACGACCAGCTCTAGTGCAAGTCCTTCAGCGATAATCGGTTTTCCCTTTTGTTTGCCTATCGTTCATCATCGCGCTTCTACCATTTTCCCTTCTTAATTATTACATTTGTTAAAACTAATTAAATTTTGTAAGATATGCTTGTGTTTGTAATCTTTACTGTTTTAGCTAGGGGTGGCAATTTTAATCGGGAACAGTCATTGGCTACTCGAGGCGCAGGTCTCGAATCCTCGTCAGTTCGAGATTTTCAGAAATATTATATGTCGAGATATTATATTATAAATTAAGAAATTTTATTATATGTTGTTCGTTTTAAATACTTTATTTTAGATAAATGATATATTTTAAACCATTTTATCTTAGTAATTACACAAATCGTTATTGTTTGTTCAAAAATAGTAGTAGATTCTATTATTAACTCATACTCGCCGAGAGCTTTCGGTAGTCTCTGCTTCGTTATCATATGAATTATATTAGCTAAAAAGCACCTTTGTAAGTAATGCTGTGCTAAAGGGGTGAGGAAAGTTATATACCTAGAGCGCTGCTCAGTGTGTTTCGAGAACATAACAAAGGACTTTTAAATCAAATTCCCGAGTCTTCTTTCTATCCGTGCTTATGCTCTCGCCAAATATACGTGAAGAATCAATTTTCATAAAATCTGCAAGGACAAGAGATCAGAGGAGCCATTCTTATGAGCCTTTGAATTTTAATACACTTCAGCTTTTTAAGAATATTGCTACTGAAGAAGTATTAAGTTTTCAGATACGATAAAAATATCATTTCCCTGAAGTATTCCTGTTAATTACATTGTTTTTTCACGAAATAAATATACGCAGATATGTATATTTATTATGTGAGAAAATGTGTAAATCAAATGCGAAAGTGCATTCCAAATGCGAGCTTTTTATTTTGTCTATTTCATTTTATACAAGAATACGGTGCGTAACAAGTAGATCTCTAAATTGCCAATTCGAATTTTCATGGATTATGCATGAGTAAATAGTACTCGTTTTAATTAAAAGTATAATATTGTGAGAATTGTTCTAAATGCCGTTGGTTTTTTAAAACACATTTTGCAGTCCGTAAACAAATGTTTTTTTAAGAATATAAAATTTTAGCAAATTTTGATATTTCTTGATAAAAAAATTTGTGAACGCAATTTTCATTCTGAACAAATATAAGGCATATAGAACTTGAGTGCTTATAGAATAGCTATTACTGATGTTTACGCGAGAAATGTAAAACTATTATTTCTGGTAGTGAATTCCGTTATTGCACAGTGACAATTTAAAAGTTATAAACCCATTTGGAATTAATTTCAAGTAATCCTAAATTTTTGCTTTTCGCTAATCGTAAAAAGATTTCATACTTACAAATTATAAAAACACTTAAAATAGTTTGGATTGGCCTGTTAACTTTTGATAGAATATGGTTCAGACGTTCGCGTTGTATAGAACCATGGATTTTTTGCGAGTAAAAAACAAGTATTTTTTGATTCTTGAAAAATGTGTTACGCAACGGAGCAAATATAAAATGTGCTCATAAAAACGAGAAAGTGATAAAATAAAAAAAAAAGATTTAAAAAAAAAAAAATTATTTGAAATCCGTTTTTGAAAAATCCATTCAATCGGATTAAAAAAATCCCCAAAGAAAAAATGCGCGGAACAAGAGGCCGCCCATAGCAATAAAAGGGTCCAAACCGATCTGTCGATGCTCAGCACTACTGTGTATTCACTCGCAATAATTAATAGTTCCCGAAAATGATGGCATCGAAGAGAGCAGCGTCCTCCTCTTTCCCTTCCATCCAGCTGGCTGTGCGAAATCCTTCAGGCGCGCCGTTCGCTCTGCCAATATCAAAGAGATTATCCTGCATATTCCGTCTCTCTCTCTCTTGGTGCATCGCCCCCTGGCATGCTCTGCACATCCCGTTAAATCGTTCGGGTTTTATACCGTCGAGCGAATTTTTCTCTGCCATCGAATGGGAGGAGGACTCCCGAGGAGGGCTTTTCAATGTGACTTGCTCGTGTGGCGGCTGAGGGACGCCAACCTGCCGACGCGGCAACTTCAATTTGCTTCATCCCAAGATCATGCCCTTAGTCTACCACTGGCTTTCTTCTCCTTCGTCGTCGCCGTCGTCGACTTGCCTTTTACTATTTTTTCATTTTCTTATATTATTCACTGACGCAAAGTACTGCTGTTTTTTCTCGTGGATTTGCTTCTTTATTGGATAACAGTGGAACATACTTTTTCAATGCCATACTTACTTCTCTCTTTTTCCTTTTGGATTTAGATATATATATATATATACATATATATACATATACACATATATATATATATATATA
>UCOL01004996.1:0-12875 GCA_900474335.1 Ormyrus nitidulus
GGGGGGGGGGGGGGGGGGGGGGGGGGGGGGGAGCGCGCTATGGTTCGGGATAAAAGTTTTTTAAATGAATGAATCAGCGGGCGCGGAGTGGTAACTGTGAGCGCAGAATTTTTCGCGCTTCTTTTTCATTTTTATTTCGGATTCGAGAGAAACATTGATTTTTCAGCCAGTTTTTAGACAGTTTTTTGAGATTAAAATCGTCGAACTGCTCTTTTGATGTTGCAGCATTATACATCAGTAACGAGTGAGTACATTCACGTCAAAACTGTGGAGAAGAGAACCACAAGTCAATAAAATGGTTGCTACGTGGGAGGAATAAAAAACATTGGTCTCTTTTTTGCCAGTGAAGGGATTTATATTTTTTTTCGCCACCGTGAAAGGCTTTTTTTGGAACGTCATCTATTCCAATTTCCTTTATTTAATTGAAATTATTCATTTTCAAGAAAACTACTATACATAATATATGTGTATAGACATAGTTCTGTATACTTTTGCGTTCTAAAATTCAAAATATATCTAGACATATGAAAGTTCTCTAACAATGTGGTTAAATAATTTTGTTATTTAATCTCAAAAACACTGTAAAGTTATTTCAAAACATTTTTTTCAAGTACACCTATTCTACAAATGAATTATTAGTTGTACTTTTATAATTATTAAATTCAAATTGACGCATTTAATATCAGGGTAAATTGAGTATGAAAAGTTCAAATAGCGCAATATATTGGCTGCATATCTAAGGTATGGACAGGTCAGGCATTCACTGAATAATTTCAAGTTAATATGTATGAGATTTTATATTTGAAGAGGAAGTTTGTTAAATGCTTCAAAATAGAATAAGAGTTCATCCGGCTAATTCTGTCGAGTTCAAATAAATTTTCGTTCAATAATTGAATTCCCAGTATCACAATTATTTTCGTCTTCAACTTCCTTCATAAAATATCCATCAACGTCACGAGTCACTAGTTGGTCAGGTTTAAAAAAAATCTAAGTCATTTAGCCTTCTTAATTAAATAATATAGTTATTATTTAAAAGACTTTGTATATATTTAGCAGCTACTCTCGGTTCAAATGTTGGTTAAATCTCCACTACATCAGTTTTGGCTGTGTTACGGTGCTTGTTTCTTAAAATTTAACTTTAAAATAAACTATTAAGTTTATTCTAATATCTTTTATTTATTAAAAAAAAAAAAAATCTGTTCAAAGCTATAAATCTATCCGATACAAACCGCTAAAATTCTTAGCTGCAAAATAGTCAGCAAAAGATTCTGTACTCCCGACCGAAACAGCTAAATAAAACGAGCGTCACGGGCAAGGGAGGGTGGACGGGGGGCGGCGGAACAATCGCGAGCGCGGGGTTCGTCGTTCCTCCCAGTGCGTCCAGGCTCTTTTTTTTTAATAGCCAAAATAAAAGAGCGCGAAAAGCGTATATACGAGAGCGAGACAAAAAAGATGGACGAGCGCGGCGCGCGCGAACTGCCTAACACGCTACGCGGGACGGGGCGCAGGACAAAAGCTCCGCGCGGGGCGCGTTTCGCCGGAAGTGAAAAGTGGCGCGTGACGTTGACGTATCGCGCGTATGTCGCGCGGGGATGCGTGGATTCGCGGCCTGTTTTACGTGCCCGACTTGATTTGTTTCCCCCTCCATTCCTTTATTTATCCCCGGCGTCGATTTATTTTTTTTTTTTTTTACCGGCGGAGCATAGCTCTGACGGTCAAGTCCTTCGCTGTGTTCTTTTTTTTTAGTATTTTGTTTTCGACTTGATTATTGGACGGCTTGGAAATGAAGGAAGGGGTCGGTTCATGCTGGAGAGGCGCCGGGTGAGTTTTATTGGACAGGCCGTTGTTCCGCTGACTCTGAGTGGAAGAGATGAAAAATTTTTGGGGACCGGGGAACACGCGAAAAATGCTTGATTGCTTTAGGAGGAGGCTTTTTGGTTGAGTTATGTGATGGATTCTTATTTAAAAAATAAAAGGTGATATCTGCAAGTTTAGTGTAGGTCGGATAATAATTGGAGAGCAGGGTTTGTTATTTGATTACATAATGTGAAATTTGTTGATTTCCTAGGTTACATTGCAGAAGGTAACGTAAACGCAGTTGTCGTGCACGTAATAAATCATTATTCGATACTGCGGTTCGTTGAACTGTATATGAAATTAATCATTTGATACATGCGTATCCTCTTATTGTTTAATTTTAGTTATTACGTATCTTTAATGAACCATTATCTCCGAATTTAGAATATTCATTTTACTGAAACAGGAAGAAACATAAATTGAAGATTTTAATATCGTTTATTTAACGAAAATAATGAAATATTTGATAACATTACTTTTCTTCTTTTATTACGCAATATTTTATACTAATAACTATAGTTTAAAGCATCATTGGATTCTTAAATAAATCGAGATTACTTTTGAAGTAGGAAATGTTAAGTTTCTCTTCATTACTTATAAAGAAACTTGCTTCGCTCTAATTCTTAGAATCTTTTTTTACTTTCACTAAATTTTTCTCAAGATGATTTTATTTCCTAGTTTAAATTTTTATTCTCCTCAAAGTTACCGATAATAATTTAAAAAATTATTATTCCGAGCGTCTATTACAGTGCAATAAGATATCATTAACATTGTCCATAAACATCAGATAACTTTTACCCAAAATCGAGTTACAATTAAATGTCGAACCCGCCTGAATAAATAAAGCGGGAAGTTCTTCCGAGGGATAAAAGTATAGGGATACAAGAGGGCAAAAGCGGGGGTTTACGATCGGCGACTCCCGCCATTATCAGCGTTTTCGTGCGAGGAGCCGCATATCGTCGCGCGCTCATATTTTATGCAATCGTCTTTCTTCCGCCCCTTTTCTGGCGCATTTGTCTGCGTCTCGACTTGCCGCTGCTTTCTGCCGTCTGCCTCTGCCCCCCCCCCTCCGCGCCGTTTCGCGTGTGCTTGATGTATCGAACGACGCGGCTTGTTGCTACTCGTGCAATAATCCGACCGTCAGACGTCAATTTCTCCGAGAGGCATAATTACAGTCTTCGGAGAGCGGGGGAGGAGTTTTTGCGAGATCGATTTCGCTCTCCTCGACGAATAGGCGGCGTATTTTGCTGAAAACTAATAATTAATTTGAGTTTTGGTTGATAAGAGGATGATAAATATATTGACAGTAACTAGGAGTTACTGAAATTAAATCTCTCAAGTATGTTTTAAATAAATAAAATATTTGTAAACTGTGTTACATGTACAAAATAGATTTACAGCGAAAAATTGGCAATTGCCTTTAGTTTTAGTTGGCTATTATAACTTTGGAAATGCATTATCACCGAATATCGCAGTCAAATCGCATTTTCAACTTTCCCCAGTTTTTAAAAAGTTCATCACAACCAGATGAAAAGCGTCAAATTAATTTGCCCCTAAAAATATCGGTCGCTTCGATTAAATATACTTCCAGCAATTATCAGCATCCGCTAAACTACTCCTCCTCCAGCTCCGCCCAGCAACGCCGAGATCAACGGCTCCAAAGCCGGGAAAGCGGGCATAACGACGGAGAATTAAGGACGTGCTTTTTCTAGTTTCCGTGCAATAATACCCGGCGCGCCGTGTCCGAATTATCGAAATAACGACGCGGAATTTCAGAGCGTAAAAATGCGCCCATTGTTTTTTAATGTCTCGAAAATCCGCGGGGCAAGGGGGGGGGGGGGGGTGGGGGGCTACAGGCCCGTAGACTCCTCCGTGGACTTGCATTATGCATGTTCCCATGACTCCTCGTCTTTTCCACCCCCGTGAGCTCGTACTCCGATCGTTCTATACACTTATAGTCCCCCCCACTCTCCGCCCTGCGCTTTCTTCCTTCTCGTTTTCGTTCGGTCTGACTGGATGGGAAGAATGGCTGCACGCTTTGTCGTGTAACGGGTGACTCGTGAATAAGAAATTTCTGCCTTTGTGAGCGGACCTTCTTTTCTTGCGTGGGGGAGATTTTTAATGTATTATTTTTATGGCTTGGGGATAGGAAATATAAATATTTTAGATTAGTTTTATGGTCACAGTTTTAGCAGCGAGGATAAGAATTTTGAAGGTTGAATGCTGATGGTAATGGCGGTGCAAATGAGACTTGCTAGAATAAATTTGAATGGGCAGAAAAGATATCATTGGAAGTAGACTGCATTATTTAATAAATCAAACTACTAACTTCATTATTAAATAAAGTAAAAATTTCAGTTTTTAACATCTTAAACGTGCATGAAATGAAGGTAGGATAATTATTGATTCTTTATAAGAATAGCTTTTCAATATAAAATACATGAAACTTATATCTCTCATTATTTATCCAGATCAACAAATATTGCTGCAAATGTGAATAAACGATTGTAACTGCAAGCATAGAAAGAATTTAAAAGTAAACTCTGAAACTCACCGCAAGCTCATCTCACTAAACACCAAAATTAGTCGCCATGAGTAATTCGCGCAAGCCCGACTCTCAAGCTCGAGAAAAAAGCGATCGCCAAAATAGATAAAAGAACTCGGTACAGCGAGAAAGTGTACTTTGGCTCGGGCTAGTATCAGCCGGGTACATATTTTTCGCCCGAGCCAGAAAAACTCGCTGAAAGCTGGCTCCGGTCGAACCGGCGCGACTTTATCCAGTGTCGGAAGCTCGCCGTGCGTTCGGAGTGGCGACGCTGTTTACGGAGCCTTAATAGGAATCGACTTTCGTCGCTCCGAAGGTAACGCCTCCCCTCCTGGTCATTTTGCACTGATCTTAATGAGATTGTCCTGTCGCTACAAGGTGCCGGGGAAATAAAATCTCTCGGAGACGCCGGCGATGGCATTATGGACTGCCGGTGCAATTCATTATCGCGCAAATTTTTTTTCAGACGAGGGCGATGGGATTAATGGGTTTGTCTGCTGGTCGGATGGAATTAAGTTTGATTGAGGCGGGAGAATAAAATGTAATTTGATCGCTTTTTTAAATTTAGTTGTCCGGTAGAAATTCGCAGTTTCAAGTATTGATCATGAAATTGGAATTGTGAAATTTAACTTTTTATCATTTTCAAGCTTGAAAACAAAAAGTTTGAATGCATAGTAATTTTATTTAAATGTGAATAGACTAGTTTTATGTGTATTATTTTTTTGATGCAAACAACTAGTCACCTTATTGTATTTTGAATCATTTTCTTCTAAGATAAGTAAGTAATTAATCTACAATATAATTGTAGAAAAAATGGTTTTTGGTAATGTAGTTTGAGATAATGGAAATAGAAATGTGGTCCAAAAATTATAAATTAAAGTTATCTTAATTGCCGAGAAAATTCTGCTCTAACTTCATTCATATATAATTGAATTTAAACTGCATTTAGAATGCTCTCCAGCGATTGTCTAATGCAATAAATTATGCATGCACCCCTGCTGGTTACATTTAGAAGTTACGGAAACTAATTGTTAGAAGAATTTTATAAATTTATTTATAGAAAATCAAAGTTACAAAATCAGAAGAGGTTGGAAAATTCTTGATATCAAAAATTAAAAAAAAAAGGAATTTATTATTAATTTTTGTTCAAGTTAATGAACGAAATGGAATAAAGTTGAATATTATGGTACTTTTTAGCCCTACTGCACATCCGATGTAGGAAAGAAATGTATAGCATGACGATTCATTCGGCACTTTGCATAGAAGGTCTAAAAAAGTACTAAAAGCCCAAAAATGGTGTGTTAGAAGCCAATAATTATGTTAAATATTTTCCAACACTCAATGAAATTTTTTAAAAGCTATTAACTTTTTAAAGATATCGTCAAATTAAATATTTTTTAAAAACTACTTTAAAAAAGTATAAAAAAAAGTAAATATAAAAACGAAAAACATCGAAAGCGGCAAAATGAAAAACCGAAAAAGGCATGGGATCTCGCGAAAGCTGCATATAAATCCGAGTCTCCCGACGGAAATATAAATCGATATGACGCTCACGCCACTACAGCAGGACCGTGTGGCGATACAGTTTTTTAGTCGCCAACCAGCTCTCGAACCCGACGCAAAAGACCAATCGGCCAAAGAGCCGCCGCCATCGGCTGCGCGCTTTCAAAAGCACGAAGAATGAAGACGATATTCATGCATTCGAAGTTGCAGTCAAATAAAGGGATCGGTGGACGGGGGAAAGATTGACCGGGGATGCATTGGATTTTTTCCAGTTTAAAGATTTTTGAGGTGTGCAGTGAATAGAGTGACACTTTTAATCTGAGATTCTGTTTGGGAAGAGCAGAATTTTACAGGTTTTTTTTTTTTTTTTTTTAATTACGCGAAAAAATAAAAGTAAAGAACAAGATGAAATTTAATGTAAGTTGACAAAATTTGTTGTCATTTTTCGACTTTTTAATTTATTTTACGTTATATTGTGGCAACAAGTCTTCTTTATAAAATACGCAACTTTTGAAGTTTGTATCCAGGCCTGATTAAAATTATAGTTTATTCTGTTTGAAAAGAAACAAAATTGTACATTCCCTTTAATATTTTTCGAATATTTTTCTGTCAAGGTAAAACTAAATTACATTCAGAAAAAAATTGCTTTTCTGCTATTATTCATCAATGTTTATTGTGTTTATTTTAAGCGAGTTTTCCGTATTCCAATCTCTGACTTGTTGATTTTCCAACTTTAATTTGTAAGTAAATTGTTTCAGTTGAGTTATAAAAAGAAAATTTAAGAAGTGTCCGCGAATTTTCGTTAAATTAAAATGATATATTCAAATACTTACAATTAAATATTTCAATCTGAATCCCAATCAATAAAAATATCTTTAAAAGAATATTTTACTTTCCGTCAAAGCATTTTTAAATTCTTTCATATAAATGATAATATAAAACGTAAAATAAGTTCACAAGAAGTACCTATTTGTTTCTCTTCTGCGACGACGCATAAATCAATACATTCAAGGAATAGTGTGCATAAGTGAAATATCAGAAAATAAAAGCAAACAACTTCTCTTGAAAGTTTTTTTTTCGTACCTGTTACAAACACTTTGACAATAAAATTAAAATCTTTGAAAAATTAGAATTATGGCTTTTAAACATTCTTAATTATATAAAATTATTAATAGTAGTTTAGTTTATTATGCGAATTATGAATTTTTCTTGAAAAAATTACAATTCTACAAAAACCATTAGCAAATTTGCCGCACTTAATCGGCAACCATCACTTCAAACATGACCTTCCAGAAAACGCGCCGAGGCGAAAAAACTTACTCACACTAAAAAAGAACGCGCTCCCTACTCATATGAATACATATTCTGAGCCTCGAATTCCGCACGTTCTCGTCTTTCACAAACGAAAAAACTCCCCCGGCCGAGCGCAAAAAAAGGGTTAGACCCTCGTCTCCCTTCATCGGCCATAATCCATCGGAGCGAGAGTCCCGAATAATATATCAGCCTGCCGCGTCGTTCAAGGAACTCTTTCTCGCTTCACACTCGCTCTGCGGCGCGCACACTTTGCAGGGGCTTCCCTGTCCGCCCACGCACTGCGTATCGATCCTGCGACATGCAAAGCGAAGAGGCTGCGGATTTAACGAAGGGATGCATCTGGATAGCCCCTGGGACCTGAATCGAGCGATGAGTCAACCACCCTATCGTTATTATCGTCCGTGTCTGTGAGGGTGAGCGCTCGTTACGTTACGGGCGGGAGGTTTAGCAAAAAATTGCACCGCCGCAAAGTAATTAAGGGATAATTGCGTTTTCTTACAGTCTGCGGGGACGGGAGTTACTGCTGCAAGCTCGAAAGAAGCCTGCTTTCGGCGATTGTGACTACCTGCATGCATATTTTATTTGCG
Organism: Ormyrus nitidulus; assembly: GCA_900474335.1. Taxonomy (NCBI): domain Eukaryota; kingdom Metazoa; phylum Arthropoda; class Insecta; order Hymenoptera; family Ormyridae; genus Ormyrus; species Ormyrus nitidulus. The sequence continues at coordinate 7,807 of UCOL01004996.1, forward strand.
CGAGCCTGAGACTTTTTTGTGCATGCTTTTGTTTGTCTTTTGAATGAGTGCAGCAGACTTTTTGGAGGGGCTGCAGTTGGCTTAATAAGGCTTGCATGCAATGCGGCATGTTGGTTTGTATGCGTTCTTTTTAATTTGCTAATAGGGAGAAAAATTTGTGAAAATATTAAGCTTTTTCGTTTGGAAGAAATTTTTTTTTTTCTTTTTTTTTATTTCGTTATAATGATTTTAAATAATGGATTAATTTAAAAAAGCTGAAATCTATTTTACCTCAAAGGATTGTAAGATAAAATAGAAAAAGGAGGTTTCGGTATTTCGTATATGTTTAATGAAGATGTAAATCCGATTTGCATTTACTTGATAAATTATTTAAGACTTTCTGTTTCAAGATCAGAGTTACTGAAACAAGTTTTACGTTAGCAAGCGTCTTAATAAGTAAGTCAGATGTTTTCCTCGTCAACCCGGAAGTGAACTGTATCTCGCGGAACTGTGAAACTTTTCTTAAAAATAAAGAAAAAATAAGAAGTTTAGAGACTATAAATTAAGTTCAAGTTTTGACCGAGTTCATGCTATCCGGTAATACCAGACTAAATATGTATATCTTTTGACCAGTCTTGTTTAATTAATTTGCTTCTTACAATCAGAAAGTAAAGACTTAGATTTAATTACAAATTTCGATTGTAAAAAAATTGATAAACTAAAGATTTTAGTAAATAAACTACCAACAAAACTAATTAATAACACCTTTATTCACTCTAATAATTAAAAAAACGATATATGTTACCTCACTTAAAAAGTTACAAAAACTTGAGACTAAACTTTCTATATTGGACAAAAAAAAAATCCTTTTTAAAGATAAAAGTATTTTTTTTATTTACTATGGAAATGTATATTTCTACCCTTATCATTTTCTCAACCCCTAATCGCGCACTTCATCTTTTATTTACCCAAAGCCACGCGACGCTCGCGCACATGCACACCTGCATGCATTGAAGCCTGCAGCCTGGCGCTCTGCACTTCTACTTCTGAACGTTGCTAACGTGGGCTCGTTGTATCTTGGATTTGTTAATTAAGATTCGCCGCTGTTTAATTAACGAGCGCCTAGAGAGAGAAAGAGAGAGAGAGAGAGGGGGATGAAGGCAACGTGCTCGACAAGTTAATCCTCCTTTTAAAATGTATTTAGTGTGTCAAGACGCGCATTTTCTTTTTATTTTAAGTATCCGACACGGTAAAAGCGGTGCTGTTGCAGTTAAGAAATAAAGTTGTCTGTGAGAAATTGAATGATTAGATTAAGACTCAGTAAGAAGAGTTATTTTTTTCAAAAAGAAGTAAACCTAGAAGAATTTGCTAGCGTTTTTTATATAAGAAATTAGATTTTCGCACTTTGATATTAAATGCACTCTCAATTTTTTATTTGCTGTAAATTTATATATTTTTGCTTAAAAAGTAAAAAACTAATAATTAAATTACTCTTGGGTATAAATTAAACGCCTAATCAATAAACTTTGGACATCTGCAGTATAATTAAATTCTTTATCTCATCTAATATTTATAAGTTTCGATATAAGAAAACGTGGCTTGTAGAACGAGAGGGCTTTTAATAATTGATAATAAAGAGGAACGATCGATGGGGTTAAAACTGGAGCTGTCGTTGCGGAATGCTTGATTCGAGGGTACAAGACCGGAAATAGAAGAACAGACAGAGAGCTTCTCAACCGATCGATCCCGCGGGTTCAATTTGACGGGTTAGGTCACTTTTCCAGCGGAACAATAGTACAAAACGAAATTCTGAGAACAGATCTTTATTATAAAACTCGCGATTATTCTTAAAATGAAAAAACTGATGTAAGTCGACGTAACATGTCACAGACGTAACGTGTAAAAAATTTTATAAAAACAGAACTATTTAATCAGCGTTCTATAATGATAAAACGCAAAACTACTCTAGTAAGTCGCACATACCAAGCAGTTTCTCGCTCCCTTTCAATTTTAGTCTTTATCAACTTCCAAGGATAACACAATACGATTCTCCGAGAAAGCGAGCAGACAAAAAAAAGGCCAGGGGGGGAATTACAAGGCCGCGATCTCGTTAATTGAGCTTTCCCGTTCTCACCGCGTTAAATTCCCGAAATGCTTCTTCCTACCCCGCATATAAGAACATCGCGCGGATCCGCTTAAAGGCACTAAGGCGAATCAAGGGTGAATCGCTTCGAAGGAATTTTGCGCCGCTGCTTATACGGAATGCGGAGTTCATTTGAATCCTGCTGCACTTCCTCGAGTTCTCTTTTCATGCTGTTCCGCGATTGTCGCTGAGAAACGAGAAAAGTCTGGGTTGGGAGTCAAAGAGACTCGACTATTGTTTGTACTCTTGTTTGCTGATTAACTATAGTATGCTAAACAATTATTCTTCATTGCTATACAAAAAATTTTTTCTCTTAATGAATCCTATATCATTTCTTCCTATAGAATTTAACTTAATGCTTGCAATTTTTTGAAATTTTCAATTTAAAAATTTTGAAGCGTGCGTCTTCGGTATATTCTATAATGAGAATAAATGTCGCTCCTAGCTTTTATTTGCATTTTGATATAAAAATAAATAGCATGTCTAGGAGATTTAGGATTTTAAGTTAAATTTTTCAGCATATTAGTATATTTATTAAATAACTAGTTAACACATAATATAGAAATATTTTATTTTTTCATGCAAGGCAATAATTTAAAAAATTAGTAAAATCTACTTTTTATGTAAATAATTTTGATATTTTTAATAGAAATTTATTTAGCATCTCAGAAAAAAAAAGATAAAGGAAGCATCATTTTCTGGCATGAGACGCTTGTTTTTCATTTTACGGTCAGCAAGGAATTTAATATAGTTTGCAAGGCGCGAGGTTATATGATCTGACGCCGAGTCAGAGGCCGACAATATTCAGCTTAAATCCTTTTCTTCGCGCAAGATTCACATCGTGTTCCAGAGTTTGCGGGACGAGGAATGCGCTTCCTTTTAAATTAATAATAAAAGAAAATAGATGAGTTTAGAGAGAGAAGCGCAATCTTTGTTTTTATCAAATGTAAAAACTTCATGTATATTACCAAGTATAAAATTTTATGAATATTAAAAATAAAGAAAGTTATTATTCTAAATGATAGGATATTTATGATATGATATAAGTAACCAATTAGTATTTTTTGTAAACATATTTTATGTAAAAATTAATTTTAAAAATTTTTAATCTGTGCACTTTATATAGGGTCGAGAACTCCGACTTGTTATTCGCGCAGGTTTAATGATTTGTTCAAATATATCCTCTATATATGTACAGGAAACAATGTGCATGTTCTATCAGATTCTCGTGCTTGTCTGCCATCAAATTTGATATTAAGCCTGTGGCGTAATTGAGATTTCCATATATTTGTACGTACGTGTACTTTGATGCAAAACTAAGTGAAATATTGGCTACGTATTATATTTAAATCGCATTTTTTTAAATCAAGATCAAAGCATTTGTCTCTAAACATCTAAGCTGCATGCTGAAAATTTTCTTTATGATATATAACGCATTGGCTTCTTCAATAATTTAACATTAAATTACACATCCCTGCGAATTTTGAGTTATTTTGTCTTCTCGAAAATAAGCAGCCAAATAAATCTGAAATAAAGAATAAAAATAAACTTTAAATGAATAAAATTACATTCGTAATTCAAAATGTCAAAACGTGGATAAAAGAAAGTTTTAAAATGAATAGCTTTGCGTACGAATGTATAACAAGGATCGAATGGAAATGCCAAAAAAGTGGCGAAAAAGACGGGATTTTCTAGAGGACCATTAATATGCTCTCTATTGTTTACTTCTCTTGATTCATACTGAATTTCACAAAAATTTTTAGGAATTTTTAGGATTGTGTTGAAGATCAACTGTTTCACCAAAATCAAGGCCTTTAACGAATGAAATATTTGAAAAGAAAACTTTATTCACAGGAATATTAACGCAATTGTAGAAGTTTCTATGTAACCGCGCGGTTAAGAAAATTATATTTTGTAGAAAGGAGTGAGTTATACTTAGCATTCTTAGATATGATATCAAATCTGAATTGCATCATTAGCTTACCAAATTGGAATAGTTTGGAAGGCACGTGATGTAGCCTGACCGCAGGACTGACGACTAAAACCACATCTACACGTGGTGCGAACATGTTTCTTGCTGCTCCAAGCTCATTTTACTGAATTGTACCTTTTATTAAATCCCTCTAAAATTAACCATGTGTAGAGCTTGAATAACGCAATTGCACAAAAAACGCAAACTGGTATGAATTACAGACTAGACTATCATATCTGGTATGTATTTCGATCTGCTGAATATGAATTAGTAGTTTTTGCTATTTTTATTTCAAAATGATGCTGTTTAAAAGTATCATGTAGATTTTCGAAAAATTGAATTTTATCTTGTGTAAATAAATTAATTCAAATTTTTGTTTTAAGTCAAATTTTTAAACCATCAGCGAATTATGTAACTGAATCATTTAAAGGAATGTATTGTAATGTCGCATTTCGTTGGAAATTCATTTTTATACTTTTTTTATTACACTTTATTCCTCTGTAAATCCTGCTTTTTACAAAAGTATCAAGTTATTTTGAATATGAATGAGCAAACGTAATATCGCAGAAAATGTTAATCCAAATAACAGCTGAAAACAACTTTTCAAAGCCACCGCATTTTTCAGCATTTGGTATGCATGAAAATGCATTTTTAGAAGTAACAAAAACAAACACGAGCAAACAAAGAAACCAAATAAGCTTATTAAGAGTGCATTTCTCCGCGCAGATTAAAACTTTTACAACGCAGGTCGCCGACGCTTTTCATATAGAATGTACGACTCTCGCGCTGAGCTCCGTTTCCACTTCGGGCGGTCATTTCCACACACACACACACACACACATACACACACCAGCCGTTTGCCCAACCGAATGTCCGCGAGAGTGTAAAAAAGAAGAGCATAAGTGAAATATGGATGCGCGGCGCGTTGATCCCTCGAGTGGTAGCGCCTCGCCCCCCCCCCCCCCCCCCCCCCCC
>UCOL01004997.1:0-12888 GCA_900474335.1 Ormyrus nitidulus
GTATAGTAATTTTTTGGGTTTTGGCAGTCTGTGCTCGCTTTTCTAAACAGTATAGTAATTTTTACTGAAACTGTTTCTCCGTGTATTAAACTTTTTTTAATTAAATTAAAAATTCCATTTATAATAGAAATTCAAATCTTCGTTCAGACTAAACATGCTCATCAAAGTAAACAAAGTTCCAAATAAACCAAAGCAGCTGGAAAGCAAAAAGAAATATTGGCAAACCAGTAAAAATATTTCCTCGGCTTCATTTAAGAATCCCCGCGACGTAATTTGAATGGATTACGCGAAGTGCTGACGTACTCGTCCGGCCGTTCAAGTTGGCGTGCACACGCTAATATTTATCCAGACCGCGAGGGAGAGAGTGAGAGCGCGGCATTGCGGTGGCGGCTGAAGTGTAGCAGCGGCCTCTCTGCCCTCGCCAACTTCTCATGCAAATCGCGCCTGAGTTTCGTGCCTTGTCTTAAGATCGAAAGCCTCACGGCTGAGAGAGGCATGGCGCGGATACATCTTCTTGCGCGGCCTGGAATAACATTCCGAGCTCCATCTGCGACCGCTTCTTGCGCGGCGAGCCGAGAGTCGAACGTGATTTTCTTTCGGCGGGAAGTGTTTGATTGTTGTCGAGGCGCGAGCTGCACACGTTATCGCACTTAATGACGCGGTGAACGATGGAGAGCGCAGGTGTCGGTCTACACTTGTTTTTGGTGGGTTCGTCTTTTTGTAAGGGTAGGTTTTATACATGTTTTACATATTTCACGTTGCTTTGTGACTGAGACGGCATTGTTATCTACAGTTGTACGAACAATATTCAGAAGGATGTCAAAGGTACACAATTGGTTGCCGAAACGGCTGGATGTTCTAATTTACAACCAATTAGAAAACTTTTTTACTCATTAAAATTGAACATAATTCCTTTTACTCGAATTAATTCAATATGAGTGATAAAAATAAGTTGAATTATTTTTATATATTTTAGTTTACTTTTATACGATTAAAATAAACTTATTTCGAAGCCTCAATTTTATAAAATTTGTCCTGTCAGATTTTTCACTCTGTATTTTTCTGCACAGTTTATTAGACTTGATTTTTTTCTTTTTTTGTTCATCGAGTCAATTGTAATTTTGCAAATTCAGAGGACAGGAAGATATTTTTTGCAGCTCTCAATTTAATAACAAACTTTTGTATTGCAAAAATTGAAAGTTTATATTGGGTGAAATAATTTTTTACTGAAGCGAGTGAAATGAAAATTTATATTGAGTAAAACGATTTTTTACTGAATCATAATTTAGCAGATTCGTAAAATATACGTTTCAAAAATAATTAAACAATTTAGCATTTAATAAGAATTGTACGTCAATAATGTTGATTGATATGTCGTTATCTTGATAATAAAAGCCAATCGTTGATCGAAGTCGTTTCAAGATATTGACAGCCACGTAAGCTCATTACTTAGTAAGCTGCTTGACACTCTACTTTACATACCTATCTAGAAAGGGATGACTTAATGACCAATATGGCTAATTAATTAGTTCAATTCGTCTAAATCAACTAATTAGCTTATGTCACCGCATATATACCGGAGAAATCATCTTACTTCGAATTTAACTCTAAAGATTATTGACTAATGTGACTCTCAGGGGTCGCAAACACTAATCAATTAATATATTACTTTGTTGAATAAATTTGATGCGCACAACATTATTTGTCAGAAAGTTCGTAAGAAATTTTAAAAGAAGCCTTAAAAGCCGTAACAACAAAGTTCAGAATTTAAGGAGCAGCTAAACTTTCCAAACTCAACACCAGTGCAATAAACTCTCATCAGCCATCCGAACGATCATTATCCCTCCTTATTTGCAGAAGCCGTTGAGCGGCGAAAGAATCGCGCAAGAAGGGCAAAAGTCTTGGGAAATCACTGGCGATCGCTTTGTCACGCTCGTCGGCGGCAGCGAGCTAAGCGAAACCCGGCCGCAGTTTAGCGCCGAGCAACAGGGGAATGTTTAGACTACTTAAGTCAGCCTGGCCTCAACATATTTATTCATGCAACCCCGAGTGGGTATTGGTATGTAAATGCCAGTTACGGTTAGTCACAACCCTCGAAACTCCCTCCCTGCTGCTGCGAGTTGGCTTGCGAGTTGGCGTATAACTGGCGCGCAGGTGCGCCTCTGGCTCGTGCCTCAATTATTACTGTCTGCAGTCTAAGAGCTGTTTTACCGCCGAACCCGGAAACCTTCTTGCCTTCGTTCGTCTTTAGTTTTCGATGTTTCTTGAGCATTTTTTTCGATTCGGACGAGTTTCGGTTGTAAGGCTGCTTTTACTTTAATGAGGGAGCAAATTTTCGATTTAGTTCGTGCAGTTTAATCTTTCTTGATAAAATTTTATAATATTAAAGAAATTTATTGTTTTCGAAAAATGTTGGATTATGATTGCTATTCCGAAAACTCCCTTTTCTCAATTTCTCAGTTTGCTTATACTGTTAAAAAACCCGTAAGAAACAATGATTAATAAAACTAAAATACAAGAAAATAAGAAACAATATTTACAATTCAGCGCTCAAATTTACGAAAGGCACGTCTCACAAATTTCTCCTCGGCAAACCAACCAGGCGGGTACGGCAGATTTCAGTACAACACTGAAAAGAAATTCATTGGACCACTTATTCACAACGGCAAAGAACCGGCATTAATAAGAAAACCCGCAGATTCCTTAGGATATAGAATTTCCACGAGGCGCGGAGCCATTCGCGAATAAAAGCAAAAAAGCTCAACTTACAAAGCTCGCGAGGAGCGAGGCGAAGGTCGCGCTCGCACTTTGTGCGTGGGGCGCTCCGACAGCCTGCGGCCATCCGCTTACATTCGAGAGTCGAGGGGGCCAGTTTCTTGCCTCGCCTCGCTTCCCTTTCGCTCGGAAACAATTCAGGGCCTCTTGAATCGTCCTAATTGTAATATAGCCGAGTTACGAGCAGCTCGAGATTTAAGGGCTTTGCGCTCTGGAGGCCCCGGCGATTCTCAAGGATTACGAGTACGGCTGATCTCTCGCGGCCGCGAATTTATGCGATTGCTCTCGCGAGCGAGATATTCGTAAAGCACGCGGCGAAACTTGTCCCTCGGATGCGTGGAAGGACGCGAGGAGGGAAAAAATGACGAGGATATGCTTTACGCGTTATAACTTCGTTGAAAAGAGCGGCTGTGAAATACGGGCTTTGGAAAGGTGTGTGCTGGTTTATGCTTCGCTGGGCAGCGGGTAAAAATTGATGTGAATTATAGAGCCGAGACAATTATTATTTCATCGGAGCGTTGAATTGCAATGCAAGAGTTGTTTAATTAACGGCTATGTTTAAAATCAATTTTTGATACATTTATTTAAGGGTATAAACGTATTTTATTGTGTTTATTGAATCGACAATAAGTATTGAATAATAATTCTATAAATGCGTTTTCAAATTATTAAATACTTTCTGCGCTCACTTAATTTAAAAAATATATTTGAATGCGTATTTTATTTTGTTTCGCTGTGACAATATTAAAAATAAAAAAATTTTGAATAATTCGTTTAACTTATGAAACGAAAGCTATCGTGATTGCACTTTCATTTTGAAAAATAGCAGATTTGTTTTAATTGCTAAACGAGGAATGTATTAAAAATAATTATAAATACTTAGTAGTGTAAAGCCAATTTTAAAATATTTTTAAATTCACATGAAATTCCGTTCACAAAATTTAAAATGCCCTAATTAAATCCACTACCTTATCTTAGGTAAAATCGTCGATTTGCACCTGCAGTACAAACAGTACAGTATATCCGTAACGTATGCGAAGTACAGGTAAAGTTATACAGGGCCTATATAAAGGTCTGCGATCTCGGTTAATTAAGATACAAATTATTCGACGTTCATTTCATCCTTGCCCGTGAACTGCGCTCACATAGCGGCGTTCTTACGGACAGCGATGTTTTAGCTGTTCTAACCACAGGTGCCGCCTATAGCAGGTAGGTAACGACTCGCATTGCCGAATTTCGTTTCAAAATCTAACAGTTCCCGCAGCTGTGTTCGCTTCCCTCCTGTGCCGTATTTTAACGAGTTTTATTTTCGCGCTGTGCCGTTAATTTTTAAGCAACTTTTGTAATTTTTAAAATTTCTGCAAAGTTCTACTGTAAAAACTTTACTTCGCTACTTATATTAATCGATTAATGCGACTCTGAGTATGTTAAATAAATGACTCGTATTTAATTCTTTCAAATATTAAATTTTAATAACCTTCTATTCTGTCATCATTAGGTAATTTAAAGAAACAGCCGAGATTGTTTTAAAAGTAAATATTTTATTGTACCTTGAATCACGTAACATAAATTTTTCTGTTTCTAAAAAGTTTGAATGCCTTCATTTAAAGGCTTGAGAGGTGCTGTAGGTTGTTTGAGTTTCGCCTGGTACTGAGTAAAAAGCGTTCAAACTTTGTACCGAGTTCTCCCCTTTTTAGTAGCGAACACGAGCACTCGTATCATGATAACGTGTTGCAAAGACGACCTGCATCAATTTGTATCCTTCAAAGTGCTTTTCTGCCTTTAAATATCGCGTTTACGGAATCTAAATTTTGCTTGTTCACGTACACCGGGATAACTGAGAGTCAGCGTTTGAATATTTTCTTTTTTTTTATTACTTTGATAAGAATAGTAAATGTATTTATAAAAAAAACTGCTTTCTAGTGCAAAAAATATTCCGCGTTAAGAATTTGTAAATTTTATAGATTTCAGATAATCAATTTTTTTGTCTTGAAACACTCGTAAAATTTTAAGAATTGTATAAATTTATTGCCTTGAACGTAATTTTTTAACGCTCTTCAAGTAACGCGTCTTTAATCTATTGAATAAACTGAATCGATAAAAAGAGCAAACAAAACGTGACGGTAATCAATGAAATCTGAGGCAAAGGGTTATTGGTTATTTCGGCGGCGCATTAACTTACTTGGCCGCGGTCGTGATTACGATAATTTTATGAGAACTAATTGGCAGGTTTTGCGGTCCGATAAAAAAGCGGTTGCTGCTAAGTTTCTGCTCGTTTTGCGCAGCCTCTGATCGAAAGGTCTGCGCAAATTGAGGATGTTGACTGAGGAAGGAAGAAACAAAGAGGAGGGAAAAAGCGCCTGGGTTCAAAATCTTATACAAAATAACTTATTTTCTTTAGATACTCCGCCCATAGCATTTCGTTCTTTTGTTTTTGTGAAATAATGAAATTTTAATGGAAACACAATATTTTTAATTCATATTTTTATCGAAGTTAATCTTTGTAATGGAAATAGCGCGTGATGGATTAGATATTACAAAGCAAATGTTTACTTTCTTAGTGAGTAAATTATTAGATAAGAGACTTACGTATTATTTTTTTACATACTTTCGTGATTACAAACGACAAAAAATATTGTTCACTTAAATTTTATTACTGAAATTAATCGGGTATATCAGTAATACAAATTACAAAAAAAAATGTGCGTACTTCAAATGTTAAAATGTGATTCAAATTGTATAACAAAATTAAATTTCTGAAAGTTGCAAGTTCATATATTTGTTATTTTACGTAAATCCACTCGACCATAGTTCTATGAAGCTATATCGCATCTTGTTTTCTGTTTTAACCTACTTTTTGATTAGAAATAAATTTGATTTTCAAAAAGTCATTTATGCTCTTGCAAAACTTTTTTGCAAAAAACACAATACCGTCAACAGGGAAACAAATTTATTTTCTCCGTAAGTATAGAATCATTTAAGTTTGTTTCTGCTAAAGCCTTTTTTTCCGAGGCCTATTTTTAAAAATTCCCTCCGTGCAAAAAGTTTTCTTTTCAAAATCCATTTCCTCTCAAAAAAAACCCTTCCCTCTCAAACCCGATTTCCCCAGCAAGCAACTCCCCTTCCTAATTAATCAAGCGGGTACGCACGCATTTCGTCATTTTCGGCGACTGTAAAGCCCGCCAAAGCGTGATCAAGCAAAACCGATAAAGACCGATTGGCGGCAGTGCATCTCGGCCCGGTAGGCTATATATATTTAGCGACGTGCGAAGCCAATAGCCGAGGCCGCCGCGTGCACTAAAAGAGAAGAGGCACTAAGTGGCTTAGTCGGCAGTGTGCGCGCGAATGCACTAAACCACGACAATGGGGGGCGGCGGCGCGAATATGGCCGACCTGTACGCGCAGACCATAATGTATGCTCACATTGTTTGCCGTCGCCTTGGCGTGTCGGCGCTCTCTTTGCCTCCCCCCCTTCCCCTGAACTCGACGTGCTGGCGGCGTTGCCGAAAACCAGGGAGAGAGGCGTGGATGAAATACTTCGTTTTTTGCTTTTTTTTTTTTGGGGGGGTCAATGAACTTTCGGTGATATTGTCTAGGAAGAGGATTGAAATGATTTTTCTTGGATATTTCGGAAGAGAATTTCAGTGAAATTTGTAGATAAAGCTTTGCTGAAAGCCGCTTTCAACTTCTTTAATGAGCAAAAAATGTAGTGCGGTTTGATTTCTCCGCCCGATATTTATAATAAATCTATCATTCCATAAAGCTTAATAAAGGACGCCGGAAGTTAACAGACGTTTTCATCAAAAGTCATTAAAAAATTTATAAAGTTACTAAATATACTACGAATAACTTGTCAATGCATGTTAAAACACAAATTTCGATACTATTAAAGATCCTCAAAGACATTTGTACTAAACGTGTTGCATTCAACGTACCTCCTCTCCACTTTGGAAAAGAAGCGCCCCCCCAGAGAGAAAGGTACAGAGGGCGACGGAGCTTTTGGCCGCCCAAAATCGGCTTCCCCGCATATACTGCACTGCACGCTACAAGATTGCAGCAAAGACACGCGTTGAAACGAGTAAGCATTAAACCGCACATTCTGTGTACCGCCCCTCTCGACCGCGTGCTACCCAGTTGTTCGCGCTGATTCCAGGGGAGGAAATCGTATGCACGAGACGCCACTTCCCTATTGTAAAATACGGGTTTCTTTTTATGTCAGCGTAAATGCGGTTTTTCTCGAATAAATACAGTTGCATTGTTGTTCTTAGATCTTGCGATTAGATATTTGATTCTTTTCGATGAAAACTTGCGGATTTATTTAAAATTCTCTGTTGTGTATTAAAAGACTTCTTTTTTTGTTTCAGGTGAGTTGATATTTATGAGATATTTTCAGCTGGTGTGAAAATCGAATATTAAGTAAGTACAAAATGAGTAAATTTTTCGTTTTATGCTAAAAGTTTAACAACTACTTGAATTAAATTTCTGAACCAAAGAAAATATGCAAAAATCTCGAATGAACATTCCAAATTAACAAAAAGATCATACTTCAAACGATAATTATGCAAAATAGAATGAGCGAACCCAAAAAAGTTCGGCGTTTTTATAAAAAAAACAAAAAAAGCCGAAAACGCAAAGCAAACCGAGAGCAGCAAAAAGAGATCGAAAAAATTCATAAGGCAGAACCCGCGTTCTCACCGAAGAAAGGGCCCCGAAGCCGTCGCGACTCGTAAAGAGCGCGCCGGGGGCGGCGCAAGAAATAATTAACGCAGAGAGTATACGGGGGGGGAGATATTTCGCCTCCGCTCCGCGTCTAGCTCAGCTCCGCGGGGGAGAGAGAGAGGGAATCGCGGCGCGGAGGAACGATAGAAATCCTGGGGGAAAATTTGAAATTTCCGAAAGCCATAGGCGCCGCCGGGGATTAAGGGCCGAGAGCTGGAACGCCGGCTCGTATCATCCTGCAGCCGCTCCCGCAAACACGTACCGGCGGCATATCCGCGCGCACTTACGTGGCCGGTATGCGTACGCAGGCGCCGCCCCCTCCCCGCACTCCGCGCGCCGGATATACGCCGAAAACATTACGCGCACAGAGAGCGGGGGAGGGAACGGAGAGCAAGGATTTTAACGACTGCCGGCGAGAGCTCTGCCTGGAGAGCTGTGATAATCGCTTGACTTATGCTCTTAATAGAAATATCTTATGGGATCGTTGCCCTCCGCTCCAAGTGGTTATTAGTCGTATAGACTGTTGCTTTTCGGGCAGTGCTTGGTTTCTGGAGTAATGGACATTTTCGGTTGTACGAGCTGAGGCTATAAAGGGTTACTATTTTGAAAATCCAGTGTTGAATGAAGATGTAGACTTTTTATGGTTTTTGTACTGCATTAACGTATGCTTGTTCAGGAAACTTATTAATTATTTATGTTTTTAATCTTGAAAGTAAAAAGTAACAATTAAGTGCTTGTAGCAGAATTAGAGAATTATTTGTCGGACTTGTCTGAGATGTAATTTATTCTTTAATAATAAGAATTGAGTGCATAATTATTTCTTATTATTCTGCGGAAGAAAATGAAAATTTATTAGTAACGGAAGATTGAAATTTTCATTTTAAAAATAATGAATTATTAAGTAGAAGAATTTGTTCGGTCTTACCATTTATTATTTTTTTTTTTTTTTTTTTGTTTTTTTTTTAATTATATTTTTTGTATTTTTTTTAATAATAACTGTTCATCAGTGACCACTAAACCATGATTTCTGTCCGCAAATATTTCAGCTACAAAAATAAATTCAAAATTTTCCAAGTAAAAAAAAAAACTTTATAATAGCATCTCATTATTGATAAAAATCCGAATTTACCGATGCAAATAACCCGGGGAGAAAAATTCTCATCGCAAATCAGTGGGTCCGATAAAGTGTTCCACTAATGTCCGAAGTAAATATCAGCCGCGGCTCCCTCCTTCCTTTTCATTTTTCCCCGAGATTACACTCGCGCGCGGCGGCGGCGGCGGCAGCTCCTTGGCAAAAAGTGCCGGGGATTTTTCAGGCGTACACGCCGCGGCTGCCCCTCCGTATATACTTACTCGCGCATTAACCGCTTAGCCTCCGCGTCCCAGGGCGCTCCACTTGCCTATAAACAACGCGGGGAATCGGCCTGCTTATATACGCGTGTAGGTGCGCGCGCGCAGCCCCTGAGAAATGCGGCTGCAAAGCCATTCTTTAGAAGGGAGCCGGGCGCCTTGCATACTCGCGCGATATCCAGTCTCCTACAATATACGCATCCTCGCATTATGGAACGGAAACAATAAATACCTAAATTGCTGCGCGGCCGACCGAGCGAGCATCCGACTCTGCCATGCCAGGTAGCGGCGGGGGGAGGAGGGGGCAGCGATCAGAGAGACGCCGAGGCTGATAAGGCGGATGTGTTAATTTCGAGCCGTAGCTTTTCATGGAAATTATGGCGATCGTTATCGGATCGCTTGTAAATTCTCTTGATTTCTCGCTCTTTCTCCGTCCGAGAAGGGCTCGCTGTGTCCGATGCTGCGCCATTTTAGCAGTGTATTAACGTCGGCTGGGATGGATGTGGGGAGCTGGGAGCTGACTTATAAACGAGCTCAGGTTTTCTGAATCGGTGGCGGGAGTCGAACGAGTGGCAGTGCGTAATGGTAATTACGACAATATTAAACTATGTACGAATTCGCAAAAAGAGATTTATAGCACACAACGACCATTTAAATGAAAATTAATTCTTTTCGGAATAATAAAATTACATTTGCAAATTATAAAAGTAAATCAACGGGCTACGTAGAAACATAATATAAAATAGAGTAAAAACGTATTAAGATTAGATTTAAATGCAAGTTTACAGAATGCACACAGGCTATTAAATAAAATGAATAAAACTTAACATAAAAATACCTCGAATAAAACCGCAGTACAACAATTTTCCCGTCACAGCCTGCGACTAAAAAATCCATCGACAGCAAAGCAGGAGCGCGCCTCCTCTTAAGCTTTAATTCCGGCATATCGGACTGGAAATTAAGCGAATTAAAAGGGAATTCACGGGCGCGGCGGCGATTTCGGCGGAAAAACAAACGTCGGAAAAGAGAGAGAGGGTCTCGTTATTGCGAAACCGCTCGCCGATTTACCAGGGACGAATGCGCGTCGACGCTCGGCCGGACAACTTGCAGGAATGACAAACTAATACGCCGCGGGCAGCTCGGGTGACGCTCTCGCGATAAGCGGGCCCCTCCCCCGAGCCGCCTGAATGAAACGAGCGCGACCGACGCGACGAGCTGGAAGATAAAACGGGAATCAATTGGCGGGCCCGGCGCTTTTTTCATTGTCGCGAGCTAGATTGCCGCGTTTTAGATGTCGACGAGCGCTCTGCCGTGGATTAAGCGGACTGTGTTGCTGTTATGCTTTTTTACTGACTTTCGACCAGGTTTTCTATTTCGAGGCGGAGTGGAAACAACACCGTTTGTACTTTATTTTACTCTGACGTTAGGTTTGAGTTATCCTTTTGATTAACGTCTAAGGGTTAACGATTGACGAAGTAAAATGAACTTACTTTTTTTGACATTCTAAGCGCAGTCAGTTGTCAGACGAGGTAAACATCGAAAACGTGCGTTATAAATTGAGCATGAATAATGAGCGTTACAAGTTTTGAGAGACACGTAAACGTAATTACAAAACAAAAACAGATTAAGAAGTTTAAATGATAGTTTAATATTTTGGTAACATTTGCCTTTAATATTTACAGAGATAAAAAATACGTTCGTTGTTATTGCACAACTTTTCTAAAAATATCGCGACTATTTTTCCGCGTAAATTCATTTAATCAAGTTTAACCTCGCTCCCAATAAAATCACACTATTTTCGCCCAGCAAAACTCACGCCCTGACAATCCAATTCTACATTAAACACTAAATTTCCCCACTTCGTAACAGAAAGTTTTAATTGGCTACATTAGCCCGGCGAAATCGGAATTTTTGCGAAAAAGAGAGAGAGAGAGAGAGAGAGACCCGCATGCTCCCGGTCTATGAACCTGCCAGCAGGGAGAGGGAGCATGAAAGGGAATAAAATAGAGCGGCGGATTGGAAAAGCATCGCGCGGAGGCGTGTATAGTAGGCGCGTACATAAACTTCCGTAAAGTTTCCGTCCATAACAATTTCGCGAGCGCAGCGGCGGGCGGCAGTGGATAACGTCCGGAATTACGCGGGGCCGGCGTTATCCGGGCGGCGCTGCTGCTGCTGCTGCTGCCGTGCCGGTAAATCGTTCCATCCGCGAGAGCCCGCGGGTTTACTTAAGTTTCCCCGCTGCCGGCCGGGTGTCGCACTTGCACGCGCTCATTTTTCTAAAACTGCTCTCCAACTGAAACCTATTAAGGGTACACCGGAGGCATTAAACCTTCCTGCGATTCTATCGTAACTTTTTTTACTATCTCGCTTGTTCTTTCGCCCTTATTTCCGGCGCTTTTTTTTTTTTTTTAATTTTTTTTTTTTTTTAATTTCGAACGAAGAACATTCTTTTAGACTGTGTTTCGAAGAGGGTAAATGTAAGCTTTGGGTGTAGGGACGAGTTACCAGTGTTTGATAAAAATATTTATTCTCGGAATACTTCAAAGCGAATAGTTGATAAAAACATTCTCAATTTTATATATTTTTATTTAAGATTTTTCGAAAAATAGCGAAAATTCTGAGCCGCTAAATCTTTTTTTAAATTACAAGCAAAAAGCGCAATCTCTTCTCGTGAGCAGTACTCTGTCCCTCTGGATTTCTGTGCTGGTCAATAGTTATGTTACTATCGAAGTTTCACGTTGTATAATGTTTGCATTTATAACTTTGATCCGTGCTTGTTTACCTACTACCGTAATGTTTACCTTCCTCTACTCTGACTTACGCAGACTAACAGCACTAGAATATTCACAAAAAGCGAAAATTATAATAGGAAGTGGCTCGAGCAGTAAATAATAAATTGATACTGTTTAAAACAGCATCTTCCTTATGAGTTTTTTTTACCTTCATGGAGTTTCTAGTGCAAAAGCATTGTTCATAAAATGTTTAGAGTTTTCTTAGCTGTTACTTGTTTTAAGGACACCAAGATAATAATATTTTCTGGAAAGTACAAAGTTTCTTGGCTAACAAGTTTTTTTTTGCTGAAACTTTCCTCAGACTATAAAATCGTTACATAGTGAAAGATCTTCATTTTGCTATAAAGTGCCCGACAGCTGACGGAGAAAAAAGGCGCATTTTATACTGCCATTATGCAGTCCCTAATTCAAAACACTCACGACCCCTTATAAAATGCAAATATGCAGCTCGAGGAAGCTTGTGCATTGTAACCTCACATAAAACGACCTCTTCATAAAATTCATTTTTCCTTATAAGAAAAGTCAAGACTATCGCAAAGAAAACACTTCGATACGCGTAATACGCCTCAAACTTACTGATTGAATATCCATTGAACCCCCGCTCCCTTAGTTCAGTTTATGCATACTTAATTTTCTTAAGCATACCATTTCTAAAATAATACGGAGCAGTTCTGCAGTTCTCCAGTATAATTGTATAATGGAAAATTAAAATGTATCGTTTTTTGGCCTGTGGACTAAATCCTTAATGACATTGCACAAAAACGTAATTGCACCCTACAGGTAGCTAATCAAACCGAACAATGTCTAATAAATTAGCTTTAAAACAAAATTTCGCTCGGGTTAGCGTAGATAACATCATCGGCGCATTGAATGATTCTGCACTCGAAACAATACTCCCTTCATCATCGCTACCAGCGAAATTTAAATGAAGTCCTCCCGCGAAAAAAGCGCTCATTGTCTTCTAATAATATCTTCAAACAGTTGTAGTACTCAGCGTAAATCATCCTGCGCTGTTAAGGCTATTGAAAATTAATCGCGCATCCGAACGGTTAGTTGTACCACCGGAGGCATTCACATGTAAAGTGAGAGCGGAAAAGAGCCGTAACTACTCTCGTATTAATACGTGTTCCCATGCATAGAGAGGGCTTTGCAAAATCATTCGTCATGCCGGCGCGTGTGTCTTTGCTCGACCGCCTCGACGCGAATAAGTAGCCGCCGGCCACCCCCCCCCCCCCCCCCCCCCCCCCCCCCC
>UCOL01004998.1:0-12880 GCA_900474335.1 Ormyrus nitidulus
CATAGCACGTGTTTGACACCCTCGCTTTCGGCTCGGGTGTCAATTTACACGAGCTATGAGCTTACCAATACTTTATCTCCCTAGGTGCGTAATATACTATTCCTCTTAACGACATCTAGTAGTGGTCCCGAAGACTTTAAAAATCAGCCTAACGTCAAACACCCCGGTTCCCCAAACTACCTCAAAAGCGAAAAGAACTAATCACCCGCGCCTCCCACGCGCTCTCCCCGACAGAATTCTACGACGGGGCAATCGGCCGAGCAGCTATGAAGACCGAGCAGTCCAGAAGACCGAGAAAGTCGGCGCTCGTCCAGGCTTTGGGGGCAATAATAAAAGCAACCCACGCCGGTAGGCGCGGCCCCGCGGGCTTTAGCCGCTAGTTTTGTCCGGCGCGCCGGATAAGATAAAGATAAACTCTCTTCCAGCTCATTCGTCGGTCCGATGGCTTCCCGTCTCTCTCGGTGCGCGCGGCGACGAGCGTCCGAACGGGACGGGGATACCTCCGGCGTGCGCCGCCGTCCGGTTCTTTACCATCGATTCGGATAGTCGGAACTTCACTTTCCGCAATTATCCGCGGCTCCTCTGCCTTTTCCGTCTGGCCTCTCGGCGAATCTGCGAACGATGCTGGCAGTTCTCTTCTGCTGTACCGGTGTTGTATGCGAAAAGATTGTATGAACCACTGGAAATTGGCTGATAGTTTCAGAGATTAGTGAAAACAAACCAACACTTTAACTTGCAAATAGCCTAAACCATAATTGTATCCATAATTGTACTTATATTTTTATACGTAAGAAATACTTTAATAAAAAAGAAAATCGAAATTAAGCACAATGATCAAATATCACAGTCTTCGACCGACAGTTTCATTAGCCTGGAGTACTTGAACGCGGATCGGTAGCAGTAGTTGGATGCGCAAAATTGCATTTAGTTTAAACGATCCAACTACTGCAATTATTGCATTCGAATGGAAGGTGTCACCAGTTTTTAATGTAATCTTTTAATTTCATTTTCACATCAGAAAATCCAAAGTTCCAACATTTTTCAATTTACCTTACTGAACTGACGGCAAACGTTTGATTTTCAACAATCTAAAAATGAACCTTCTTCTGTTTTTCTGATACGAGCCGCGCCTTGCCAAGTAACCAATCACGTCGAAATTATCCATCCAAGTATTTAAACGATGCATATCTCGACGCTTTGGAAATCGGCCAAGACGTAAATTCCCCTCTTGCCGTAAATACGCCGGAACATAGGATAACACGACGAAACGAAGAAAAAAAAGAGCGTCCTTCGGCAATCAGCGACTAATAACAAAGCTAGCCCATATTCCCACGAAGAAAGCAAAGGCGACTCCTCAGAATCCACAAAGACTTCCGGCGAATCGAGCGAGTTCCTCCTCCTCCGTCTTGCCGGAGGACTGCTGCAGCTCGGCGTATTCCCTGAATGCACGTGAACGGAGTGATATTCCGGAGGGGGCGAGCGGGGGGGAGGGGGGCACACAGTTGCATACCGGAACAGGCGCTCGGTCGGCCGTGGAACGATTTCCCTGGCTGACTGCCAGAACATAATATATTCCCTCTTTTGAAAGTCGGGGAATCTCCTCGGCCTCCCCCCTCCTATCCCTGCTTCTCCTCGCCGAGGCGCACCTACTTGGATAAAGTACACGCGACTGCAAGAGAGAGAGAGAGAGAGAGAGAGAGAGACGTTGCGGAAAAAGAGCGCCACGGCGACAATGACGAAGATGCGGCTGCTATTAGGCGGAGAGAAGGCTTCGGTTGACGAATGGTGACGAAGTTTCGCTGATGTGACTAAACTTTATCATTTCGGAGTTTGTTTTCTAATTTATTTCGCTTCGGATGATTCATCGTTCATTAAAAGATATGATTTGCTTGTGCAGGCACTTTTGGGTATAAGATGAATAACTCTTAAAGATAGAGATTTGTAATTATCGCTATAACGATTACTTTCACAAACGTGCGGCAATTTTAAAAACTTTTATTTACTCTAATATCTAATTGATTATTGTTCTTGTAAGATGACAATCTAAAACTTCAACCTCTAGAAACGGAACACATGTTTTCCGCAAACAACGTCCGGGTCAGAAATACATCGCGCAAACGCTACCTTGAAGTAAACACAAGAACTGCAAGCCAAATGCGACTTCCCGAAGCACAAACAGAATCCACAAAAGGCGTACATTTAAATGACAATTGTCCCCGCGGCAACAAATCCCGCGCGAAGGCTAACTTCGTTCACCGCCTCAATACACCCCGCTTCCGCGCGGGAAATGCAGCGCGATGATAAGCCATTTTTGAGGCATCCAAATATCCGGCGGTTATCGCCGCCGATCTTCGTCCGCGGCCGATACAATGATCCTCGGGCTAGGCGAAAGTCAGCCGAAGGAGGCCGAAGGTAAGGAAGACGCGCGAATAGCCACGCACGTTGCCGGAGTCGCCGCGCGGCCGTGTTGGTTTATCGGTGTAAGTTTTAGCCACACCCCCTAAACGAGCGCTCGCCTCGCTGGCTGGAAGATCCGACTCTCGGGGTCACACACATATATATTAACTTCTGCGCGACTTGCCTATGTGTGTCGGCTAAATGAGTAGGGATAACTTAGGCCGCGGACTCATCGCGGTTATATTTGGCGAATTGTCTGCGGAGGAGCGAAGAAAATGAAGCCCCGCTTTCGTTTCTTTTGGATCGGATGCGTTATCTGCTCGCTGCGAATAATGATAAATGTTTCGTGATTCGATCGTTATGATTGTGGTAAACTTATTCTTGCTAGGATTTAAAAGCAAATTGAAAATTTACTGTGGAAAAATAGAATAATTAAAATAAACTATCTCACTTTTAATAATATTGATACACAAATCAGTGTTGGAATCATCAATGAAATCAATAGCGACAATTTTAATAAGAAAGTAAATGGTATCAACTCGGAGGCGTCGATTGGTTCGGACGACGAAGTATTTTTCGCTCGCAACAAACTATCACGAAAACGCAAACAATCCGAAAGAAATTGTAAATTTAACGCCAATAAAACCCGGCGCTGGTCACTAAAATCCCCGCGGCTAAAATATGCAAAAAACAATGTTCGAAAAGTTAACGAGTTCCCTGCGGTCCCCCCCAATCATCCTCGGGGCTCCGCTCGGCTGCGCGCGCGCACACTCGGCGCGCATACATGAATTACGACGACTTCCCTCGCGCGCCAGTCAAGTTTTTAAAGTTTCGTTGTAAAACCGCATTAACCTCTGTCATTTACAGCGCGATATTTCTGCCGGCGCGCCGACGACCACCTCGGCAACGCGCGACTCTCGATGTGCGAGGTGTCTGAAATAAATCGAGCAGGAGAACGACTCGAGTGGCCTTCGGAACCGCAGCAACGCGCAGCGCTGCACCCCTCCCCTCTTTGTCAACCGACTCGCTTTTTCGTCGAGCCCCCTTGCAGTTTCTCGCTCTCTCTCCGGAGCCGATTCGCGAAGAGCGCGCACGCGCGCCTATATATCTTTGGCGATGCTTCGACTTAATAATGACGAGCGGCCGAGTGACTTTTCGTATTTACCCTGGCACTTGGGCTGCTTTTTGTTTTATTGGCTAGTGGAGAAGGTCACTGGGTAATGGTGCTGTGCGGTGCAATAAAGTGGAAGCTATTTTTTATGGCTGTTCGTCCTTTCGGCCCTGTTGCTTTTCTCGTTACTGTCGCGATAATTAATACTGCAAATCGGTACCGAAACTCATTTTCAAAATTACACGTTCGGCTAAACTTTTCAAGTATCAATAATCAATCTCCTACGAAATTCAAATCGTCCAATATGCAACCCGCTGAAAATGTCTGCAAAGCGAATTCAGAAAATTCACATCTGCCTCCTTATAGGCGCGGAGCATTTTCCGAGGCAGGCAGGCCCCGGGAAATATATTCTCGTGCTCGGCAGCATTGCGCATTTCCACGCGCCTCGAGTCAGGCGTCAGATAAACCGATGTCCGTGTAAATGCCGCCGCAGTCGCATAATCCCCGCGGGCGTACACCTGCCCTGAAAAAGGCCCACTTTCGCGGCGATCCCGATGTTCCGCCTCGCCGATTTTCCCCCGCATAATGTTCCTTATCTCCGTCGGGGCTGATCCTAATTTTAGAAAAGTTCTTCGAGCTCGATGCTATCGGTAAATTAGTCACGATTATCTTTGACATGATCGTCGGGCTAAGTATTGCTTGATTTTAGATATAAGAAAATTTAAATGTTTCGCTGGCATTTTGCGGTATGTGATGGTTTCAACATTTCAGTTGGATTATGTAAAGTTTTAATGAATATAAATTTACAGGTGAATAGTGTTACTTCGGTGATGTATTTAAATCAAATAAGTGCATTCAAATTAAAAGAAAGCTTACTAAAATAAGTTGAATGAAATTTTAAACCTTGTTTTGTCGAATAAATCTTATTGAAATTTAAAAAAACTATTACAATTTTATTTAAAATACCCAGCTGCCCTTACTCTTTTTTTTCCACTAAAACTCAGTTATCGCACTCGCATTTATCCGCGAATAATCGAATTTAAAACAAAATTTCGAAACATATTGGAGTTTCATTTGGAAGAAAATAGAATAATGCCCAGTTATTTTTATTGCCCGGCGGGCGTAATGGGTCGGAAACGAGTGAACGAGCATAAATGGGTTAACGCAAGCGGCCAGTGCAAATAAATACCGAAATATACTGAATACCTTGAAAGCGGCGTTCGAGCGTGCGTAATTTAACACCGCGCGTCTGGGGCAATTCAAAAGTCTGAAAGTTCGAAAACGAATGTTAAACCGGCGCAAAGGCTGTAAATCTCGCCGCTGACACGCTGTACTCAACCTTGAGGGGATTTTTCTGGACTTTTAATTATTAAACACCCGTAAATCTTTAACGTTATGCCGTCCTCTCAGTATTTGTGCGGCCTGACTTCTTTTTCCGAATAAGAATCTAAATTGAAAAATAGAAGTATTTTTCTACCGTCGTTCTTTGCTAGTATATTTTTATCGCCGTCTCTTTAAAACAGGTATCTTTTGTATTAATTTTTAAATAATACTCTTTAAACATTCGTCATTTAAAATTGATACGCGCGTAAACGGAAAGAAATCAATAACCGCAACGTTATAGCCTCACAGCTAATTCACAGGCTTCGAGACGTATATTTTCTCCAACGCCCACTTACACCGGGCACTTCATAATTAAAAAAACTTCACCCGGAAAAGCCACAATGAGGCTCCGACGTATTAAGCGTTTCCTGCAGCCGCATCGGAACGCCCAATTACCGAGATAATCGTTCCCCGGAGCGGAAATAAAAAAGACATTAACCATTACGGGCGTTAGGAAGGGCGAGGTGTCCCATCGAGCGCGCCTCTCTGCCATTTTTTTTTTTTTTCTAAATCGGAGCGATCTTTCACCGCCTGCCGCGCCGCCGAAGGCGGCCGATAGAGGAGGGGGCGCGACACGCGTATTTATTTATCGCTACAACTCAGCCAGAGGGGGCTTTTTCTCCCCCTCCCCAAAGCGTCGCTTCATTTGCACGAGAGAACTCGCGCGGTTATTGCTTTCGAGCGGAAAACCTTGGCTGCTCTCTTATTCCCAATTAGCTGGATGGCGATGCTAATTGATGATGGACTTTTCGTCGAGGCACTCTTTCTCGGGGGGGCGAAGAGCTTTCTCCAGATTGGCCTTTGAGCGAGTTTTTATGTTTGTAAGGGACGGGGTATCCGGAAGATGGTCGGGGAGCTGCTTAACGTTTTTAAATTAATGAAGCTGATGATATATAAGTATGAAATAAGAGTTGATCTCTTTTTAAAGGATTTTTTTTTAAGAGAGATTTAAATTTACCAGATAGTAGAAGCGTTTGCTAATCTAAAACTCGGCGAGTATCTAGTTTAGTCTCGTTTCGGTGAGTTATAATGAGCGGACTCGTAACTTTTGGCGAGCGCAAGGTCAAACTTAAATTAGTCGAAGAACTTCATTCGTCTTTGCATTTAAGGAGATAATGACTGTGATGATCGAAAGAAAGATAAGTCGATTTACAAGAGTCAATCTTAATTACGTTTAATTATGCTCTTTTTCCTATTTAAGGACAACGTTATTTACGTTTGAATTATTATTCATGCTGCCTTTTTACAAAATCTATTCTTACGTATGAAATTGAGAAAAATCAATCTTTAAACGCCTCAAAACTCTCTACAAAAGATGAGCAAACTGACATTACACTGCTTTAGTCGCATCGGTCCTTAATCTCAACAAGCCATTTCCACCAAGAGCACCCCAGACGGCCTCAGTCTCGCTTCTTTCGCAGTCCTCTCTTCCTTTCTCATCTCTCTGAAAGGCAAGCGGCCGGTATATAGGTTGCTCAACGAGCGGCGTCGGCAGTGACAATCCAGCCGTTTCTCATTAAACGATCGCATGCCCAGCGTCGATGGCCGGGCGCGCACGCGAGCAGAGCAAAGCATCAGTCTCGCGTCGCGTGAGAGCTGTGTTTTCCAGGGCGATCGGGTGCGCTCTGGTCGCGGCGAAATTCGCATCCGCGCATTATTAACGGCCGCGCTCGCAGTTTAATTAGCTCGGAGCCGCGACCGTGACCGCGAGAGAGCCGCTCCACATAATCCTCCTCTCGTCTCGGGCGAAGTGTGTCGTCGCCGCGGCAGCGGATAATCGCTCGGACAAGACGAGAGACCGGAGGAATGCAGAGGCGCGGGATTTCTGAGCGATATACTTGGCTTAGGAATGGAGGCGATTTAGATTTGCCGAGGCGGCTGCCCGCGCGGATGAGGGAGCTCCCTGTCATTTTAGTCGGCTGCTTTCGATGGCTATAGGCGTTTGTGTAGAAGCTGCAAATTTATTTGATTTTCATTATAAGAACAATAATAGTCTTGTATTTGCGTCAATACTTTGTATATTTTAGATATCTAGTTTAATAAAGCCTTATAACTTCTAATCCCGCTAAGAGTGCATAATGCTCGCACTTCGTGAGAATCGAACGTCCTCTTCCATTATCCGTCTCCCGTTTGTCTTTTATCTCGCGTGCAGAGGGGGGAAATCGAAGGGTGACTCGCCGATTCGAATATGACTGGCATATGTCACAAGGTAGCTCGGAAACGTCTCTCCTTCTGTTCGCACCGAGGCGAACAGGTAGGTATATATATTGCCTCGTCCATTTTTTTCTGCCCCTGCCCGGCCCGGGGGAATATAAATTGCACCGCTAATTCAGGGGAACCGATAATATTGCTTCGTTCTTCGGAGCGGCGTGCCTTCTAAGTACTTCGTCTATTATTTAGGGCTATACGTGGATAACGTCCGGCAGTGAGTTTACTGCGAAACACGAAATTTAGAGTGCAATAGGCGTAAATAAAAATTTGTTCCTTTTGTTAATTATTAGTAGATTGTACTATACCGAAAATGAAGATTGTTGAAATAATTATACGTGTAAATAATGTTATATAATACTTTCATTTTGAAGGAAGACTTTTCGTAAACTGAAGATATTGCAATGATTGCTCCATTGCAACGCATTTCTTGTCCACATTATTATAATTAATGTAAATGTATTTTGCAATTACGTCTCATTTCTCTGCATGTACTTTGTAAATTATGTACTCTCTATGTGAATTTAAATATGTCAGTTTCTTTTTATGGCAATTAAGAAGTCTATTAAGAAACTAACGCACTGTAATGACCTTTTATTCAATTAATTAATCTGTCCGTTTTGTAAGTATTCGTAAAATATAATAACCTTAACTTTATTTTTTATTTTTGCAGTTAAAAAATCCTACACAAATATGAAGCAGGTTTGTTTAAAACGCAATTCACGAAAATACGATGCATAATAGATATGTAAGTACTGCATTTATAAAGCCTTAGAATTGAAATACGTGCTTACTTGCATAATAATATTGAAAAGTAAATACAAATGCACAATAGTGTTTGATTGTTGAAAGACGTGCTCGTTCGTATCAATATACATTTATCAACGTGTAAGTGCAGTCTTACCAGCTAACTTGTATGCAGATAGAACAAAAAATGAGTATGATTTGATACTTAATGTATCATGGGTCCCACATAAAAACTAATGATATTTTTGTTTATTGATAACGAATATTAGGTATAAAACAATGAAATAGAGCAAAACATTCATAACAGCGAGCTTAGGCGTAGCCGGCAGAACGCGGCTTAATTCGCGTAACTCGTTATTAAGCTTTCATTTCTCCATAGCTTGAAATTTTGGGATTTTATATGTATTATATGTATAGCTTAAGACTGTTACTTTAGAATAAAAACATTATATTTAAAAAAAACCAATTGTATTCTGTTAGAAAAGATCCTTCAAACTGTCAACTCAAATTCTGGACCACAAAAAAGCGTTCTGAAGTATAATAGCACTCTCAGAAAGAGCAGGGAAAACTCTATTGATGTATGTACGAACGGAGCGCATTTTACGCGAAAAACGCTAGTCCTCCCATTGGTGCTGTTGATATTACTAATTTATTCATTTCTACATAATATCCATGTGACGAAGTATTTTTCTTTTAGACTGCTTGAAGTAATTATAGCTTCGAATTGATAGATTTGGTTCATGGCGGCATTTAAGTGCTGCGAATTAAGCTTCTTTCAAACTGTATTTGTATTATGTTAATGATTTGCAGTATAGTGTTAAAATATTACATCGGCGTCACCATGTGACTCTCTGATTCCGCGTTAAAAACCAAACCGACGAAAAATCTTAAACGTCTGATTACTTCATATAGTATCTTTCTTTATATACCCGTGACGTACAAATCTCTTAAAATCTGGTTATTATTCATACCCATCGTTCAACCGAGCATTTAGTGCTCATAATATGTGCTCCCTCAAATTTTATTACCCCTCCCCGTAACCATCACTCATCGCAAATCGTCGCGATACAAAACTCCCTTGTACAATTCAACAGCCGGTCGTGCGATTTTCCGCGACCTCGAAAAACGGAGGAACGCCGAAATGATAGATCAACCGTCGCTGTCGGAAGACGCGCGCGAATCCCTGCGCCTCTCTCTTTCTCTCTCTCTCTCTCCGCTCCTTGGCGAGCTGTAAAAGTTGGCCAGTTTCACACAAAAGCGATCGTGAAACGTTGCGGCCGCTCGTAAATCCGCGAGAGCGACGAATGCATCTCTCTCTCTCTTTCTCGGGCGGCTCCGCCCGATTGCTCCGCGAGTTTTTACGCCGCTCTCCGCGAGCCCGGCAGTTTCTCGAGGGCCATTACACGGCTCGCGCGCGGGGAAAGGAAAGGAGTAGCGGCAGCTATAATAGCGCCTAGTTAATGCGCCCCGGGGGAGAGAGAGAGAAAGAGAGAGGCGACGGAGGACAATAGAATTTGCTTATGCGCGCACCGCGCGCGCATATATATCTCTCTTTCCCTCCCGCTTTCGAACTAAGCGCGCTCGCGCGCTTTCCTTTCATCAGCCCGGCGAGAGAGTCTGAGGCGAGTCTTCTCTCTCTCTCTCTCTCTCTCTCTCTCTCTGTGCGCGCCGCGAGCTACTCGCCTTGGGAGAATTTAGCGCCGGAGCGAGAGGAGACGCCGACGAGCTCTCTCTCTCTCGCCGCCGTGTTTGACTTCGATAAGAGACGCCGCGCGCGCCGTGGAAACGACAATGAATTCATTGTTCGTGCTCACGTTTTAGAAGAATGCGCGCGCCTGCCGCTTTTGGCTTTCATCTTTCGCCAGCTGTTTGATTAGCATTTTCGGCCGGGTTGTTTTGGCATTTTTGCGGAATGAAAAATTTAATTAGCTCTCGGGGAGTTAATTAAACACTCGGGACGAACATTATTTTAATTGATAGCGAGACGGTTTACTGAATCGTTGTTAATTTTCTTTTACGTTCAGTAAGTTATAGAGAATTCTAAACGAATATACTTTGCCTGTTGCAAAATGACCAATAGTATAGAATCGAGTAAACTTGTAATATTGATTTCTTATAACTCAGGGTAGTATTTCTCTGTATTTGCTCTTGGTAGAAGGAATGCAAGACTTGCACAAATTGATGCTTTGAAAATCACTTAACTTTACTATTATTAGACATAATTTTGTTCCATGAATGTACGAGCATGAATCATTCATTTTAATTCGTTCTAGACATCTGAAGTAAACAGTTCATAAAAACCAACGCAAATGAGTTTTTTTGATGGTTACATTTAAAACATGATGTAGCAATAACGAACGAGAACGTTGCCAGTATTTGTTTAAAAATTTTCTTCTCATAATCATTTTCCGCGAAAAACATCAAATGTAAATAATGTACGTTGAACCGATGATTGCCTGCAGGCTTTTCGAGTTTCAGCTAATAGAGACGGATTCGTATCTATCTATTAAATAAATCACTACTCGCGAATGACAACTTGGCATTACTGCTAATTACACGCTGACCAAGCGATATTCAGTGGAAAACGACTAAAACCCATATTAATCGTGTCATCTCTGCTGGATGCGAACGGTACATACACCAGAGATCCGCACTACCATCATTCTTCCAGCTCTCCGTCCAGAATCAGTTCGTCGGAATGCGCGTTTGTATACCACCGATAATAAAAAAAAGGCCAAGCATGTTGCCGTCCGCCGAGCGCAACAAGTCGCCCGCATCTCGAGCTCGAAAACAGAACGACGTCTTCCCCCGCAATTAACCGAAACTTTCCATAAACCGTATCCGCGCGCGAGCAATCTGCGAAGCAGCCGCAAGCGCAATTACCTCTCGCGCGCCGGCAATTACAGCTTCGCCGCGCTTGTATACCCCAGCTCCGCTCTCGGCAAACAAAAACGCAAAGGAGCTCCGCTCGCTCTCTCTCTCTGTCTCGGTTGGCATATTTTATTTGATAAAGTTTATAAATCGCTCGGCGACGAAGCGGAGAGGCATCGCGGCAGCGGCGGTTTCAGAAAAAAGCTGCCGCGGCCGGCGGCGAATCACAATGCTCGCCTGTGCCCGGAGGTGCGCTCTGGGCGTGTTCATAAATCTCTCTCTCGCGGCGAGGCCGCCGCCGCCGCCGCCGCTGTGTGCAGAGAGAGAGAGAGAGAACGCCAGATAAAAAGGGAGAAGGACCCTCTCTCTCTCTGTGCTGCAGCGCGCATTCAATTAGTTCATTAATGTCCTACCGGCAGATCAAAGCGGACCGCGACGTTTACGCAGCGCAAACCCGAATTAATACGTCCGCGGAGGGACGCGACGACACGCTGAAAGAGAGCAGCGAGGGATCCCCCTTTTGCCGCGCGGACTCGCCTCTCATTAAAATTCGCGTATTTGGTTGTACCTTCGTGTTGTCGCTGGAGCTCTCTGGTATGCCTGACGGGCGAAGCCGCTGCCGGAGCTTTTAGATAATAGATTTGTTGTTGCCTTTTGCCGGCTTTGTTGGGGTGGCTGAAAGACATGCAAAGTCATTACCTTTTGGTCTACGTTAAGCCGCTTTCTTTTTAGCTTCGTCTTACTGGGTAAATTAATGATAAATTCCTGAATGGTTACTAATAAGCGTGTAAAGTATGACGGTGTTCATTTAAGATATGAAAGATAAATTTGGCAAAGTAAAAATGGAAATATATACGATTTATTATCTACAATAAGACTTTAAGCCACGAGAAGAAATTAGGTCCCATTAAAGTTAATGATTATTTTTATAACATCGCGAACATAAATTGGACAAAAAAATGTTTTATTTCTCTTGGATGAATTTTAAAGGAAACGGAAGTATAAAGGTGGATCTTTTGAAAATAACAAATTTATAGGCCAATTCGGAAAGCGAATCATCGTCCGAAGGAAGAAAAGGAATTTATATTCGTTCTAAATTGGTCGGTAAAAGCTATATTTCTAACGCTGGAAGCACCTACTTTGCGACATTAACGATTGGGAATAAACATGAAATTACGTCTAGAAGATACTGCCGCACTTCAAAAGTTTAATGCAAAGCAGTTGCTGCTTCATTACAATTTACTGCTTCTGATTCATAGGTCCCAAAGAAAATTAAAAGCTCCCCCGAACGAGTAATAATTTTCTTATAAACGTTAAATTCGCTCAAAGATATAAATAACACCGGTGGTCGAAAATCAGCTAATTTTAGCGGCTTGATTTACCGCGGATTTTAGCCACAAATTGCGTTCTTCGCAGCGTTCATTAATAGGAGTTCGCGATGTGCGCCCTCCATTTATACGCTGAAAGTTATATCTGCTGCGGGAGAGAGATAATTATTATGCGCCGTATGCATGTTTGAAATGTGGAACATAATACAAATCGGCTAATTTTAGAACGACACTACTCTGAATACCTTCTGCAAATTCAACTCCACTTAATGAGCAAGGCGGATCGATTTATTTGCGGCAGATTGTGTGAATCTGGAACTCGAATAGTCACATCAGCTTCGTCGTTTAGTTTTTATTTACAGAATAGAATTAATTAGATTGCAAACATTAATGGGAAGGTTGAAAATTGCGAAGCATTATATTTTAGTATTAATTTTCATTTTCCAAAATACGCAGTACGCATAAAAAAAGTCATTATAATGTCAGAATACGATAGATTATGAAAAATATGAAAAGATACATTGCTCTAGAGAACGCTAGTTTGCATGTTCATGAATACATTATTATTATTCGCACTCGACTTTTACTTTTTTTTACTAGTCAGTTTTTGTGACACAAGCTTTTTATTAAAACTAGATACTTTTTCAGGTGTTTCATTTTTAAGTTTACCGTAAATGAGCAGTGTTTATAAAAACTTTAAATTACCAAGTCCGCGCTTTAACCGATTTACGAGAATTTCAAGGTCACACGTTAAAAACTCTTTAATCTTTAAAACAAAAGCAGACAACGCTAAAGTATATGAAATTTTCCAAAAAAAAAAAAAAAAAAAAAAAAA
>UCOL01004999.1:0-12871 GCA_900474335.1 Ormyrus nitidulus
GGGGGGGGGGGGGGGGTGAGGGAGGGCAAAAATTATATAATTTCTGAATTCCATTAAGCGCTTCTTGAGAGTTCAATAGCTCAATACGGGAAGTTGTCAATCCCGCTGGCCTA
Source organism: Ormyrus nitidulus (assembly GCA_900474335.1). NCBI lineage: Eukaryota > Metazoa > Arthropoda > Insecta > Hymenoptera > Ormyridae > Ormyrus > Ormyrus nitidulus. The sequence goes on from UCOL01004999.1 coordinate 114, forward strand.
TACCTGTATATTACCATCCATCGCTCTCCGAATCCTTTCGGCCAAAAATAACCCGGCCGGCGCAGCCGCTGCCTCTCGAGAGCGCCGCGGGGGAGGGATATTCGGTTCAATTGGCCATAATTACCGTATAATACAATTGCAACATAAATTAAGGACATTTTTTCTCGGCCGCGCGGCCTCTCTCTCTCTCTCTCTCTCCTTGGAAACGCAACGTTCTCTTTCAGCCGGCCGTTTAAATTAAAGTTAAGGAAAAGTGAGCGCGAAGCAGTCATCGCCGGCGCGTTAATTAAAGCTCATTGTAATAAAAAGTGCTTTTTATTCACTGCTCAGCTCGCGGACTGCGAAGAGTCGCCGCCGCCGCCGTCGCCGCTTTTCAAACGCGCGGCGGAAAAATACATTTTTACGTTTAACTATGTTAGGGCTTCCCTCCTCCTGCTGACCTGGAAAAAAAGAGCTCAAGCCCTTTTTTCGCCCCCGCGGCTGCCGAGTCGCGCACCGAGCAGCGCTTTTAAAGCTTTAATTGTTAGATATTGCTCGGGCTGATCCATTCGCGGGGGCGCTTTTTTCCCTGTTTACCGGCGCTGCTCCTTTGCCCCCACCCCGCGTGTGCCAGCTCGATATTATGCTTTTTAATTCAGCTTTATTTCGCCCCCGCGGAATGACACCGCGGAAATATAGATGGATTGTTATTTGAAAAGTTAACTTCTATTTCGCTCGTATAACCAGATTCCGGCATTATCCGCCGCCGTCGAGGCGTCGTATTTTTTCGTTCTCGTTCTTTTTTTTTTCCCAGTTAGCGACTGAATTAAAAGTAATGCAAAATGCATATCGTGTCGTTTGTACATTACCTCAGCGGTTCCCGTCGGTGGAAAGGGTGAAGGGTCGTGTTCCATTTGTTTCCTTACCTGGAACAATAAAATGTAGTAATTAAAGCCGGAACAATTCATTACAAGTAGCATATTAATTAATTAATTAGCTATGCATTAATATGATGATGATTAAGTTATTAATGTAAAATGTTATTTGTAGTAATCTAAAAGCAGAACGATTTTAATCCAATTTTCAAACGGAGTAACAATACCGTCGATACTGAAAGGGAAAGGAAGACAGTACCATCTGCGCATCGAGAGCCGCGATTATTAGGACTAATTAACGTTCGAATGGCGGGTGGTCAATAAATTTCAGTCGACACAGAATCAGCAGTTCCGAGGCGAGTCGCTTAGTATCTGCCTGGAGATATATAACGCGACGCACAGAGAGAGAGAAAGAGAGAGAGAGAGGCTCCCCCGTCCGTTGTTCCGTCCTTGATCGTACGCCGTGCGTCGTATAAACCCGAGGCTAAAGTGCAGCGTAGACACTTCGCGAAAAGTTTAGCGGACGATATAAACCGTGTGTGCCCGCACCTGTGCGTATGCCAGCTTACTGCCGCCTTCCAAGATGATAAATAATAAGCCTGCCAAGGAGCCGCAGTATTTTCGCGTTAATGGCGAGGCGACACTTTTCATCCGGGATATAGCTCTCTGGAGCCGTACTGCTTATCCGGCTGCTTACACTCGAGAGTTTGTTTGTTCGAAAGAGGGATGGAGTGAGAAAGAGAGAGAGAAAGAGAGAGGGGATTTTTGCCGGGCAATAAAAGGCTTACGAAAATAGATTTTATTAAGATCGAGATTTATTCATAATTAAAAATAACGGGCACAATAAAGCAGCGGCTAATGCAACAGTTGAGCAAATGTGCCGTCAAAATGGCAAAGTGCGCCAAAGCACAGCGGCCGCCTATTTATAACTGAAAAATTCACCGGGGCGAAAATAAACAGGGCCGAAAGTGTCGCTTTATTAAAAATCGTTAAAATTCCCGGCCGTGGCGGTGGAGAAAGAAAAAAGAAAAAAAAAGAGAGTAGCTCCGCCGAAGCACAGGCGCTCAAAGAGAAATTAGAGAGCCGCCGGCGGCGTCGTCGTCGTCTGCCCCCCGAAGAAGTAAACAAGGTGTAAAATTAAAAAAATCCTGCATCATTTTTCGCATTCTAAAGCCGCGCGCGGCCGCAAATACCCCTCGCGGAGAGAGAGAGAGCTGCGAACTTCATCAGCTCTCGGCGAACGTATTATGCCGCGAAACTTGAGAGGTGGAGGAGTTTATAATAGTAGCTCCTATATATACACCTGGGCCTCCGCCGCGCTTGGGAATGAATATTCTAAGCGTTCGAGAGAAAGCCCCCCCTATAAAAGCGCGGCCGCGCCGCGGCTTTATAAAAAAACCGGGTAAAAAAAAGGGCCGCGCCGCGAGCCGAGGGAAGGAGAAGAGGGAGCATGTGCGGGAGACACGAGCGCGGGAGGCCGCATTACAGCGCTCTCTCTCTCTCTCTCTCGCTCGCGCTCGCGCGATATGATGTTTGTTAAAACACACATTTAATTACGGCACGCATTGTTATACGGCGCGCGGGGCGTTTAATTCACACGTAGAGTCCCCCGTGACGGAGAGAGAGGCTAACGCCGCTTAAATTAAAGCCGGATGATAAAAGTTCGCGCGCTCGGCCGTCCGCCGGCTGCTGGCGCGCCGCTCGCCTCCTCTTTTTCTCCTTATTTACTCCCCGGGCACAGCCTGTCCACTTTTGCGCTTCGCTTTTTAATAATTTTTTCGCCCGGTTTTGTTTCGACGCGCGTCAAACGCTTAATGCGAGCGGCAGCCCAGAAAGAAGCGGGGAGGCGGCGGCGGCGGGCTTGTAAACGAGCGCAAATGGACGTAAATAGCGTTTTGTTTTCCCAAAGGTTTTAATGTCTTTTCGTATATGCGCTCCGCGCGGGGGATGTATGTTTTGCGTTTCGTCTGCCCGCGTATATAATTGTCGGCTCTCGGTGAAAAATCGCCGCGCGCGAGGATTAATTTGACGAATATTCTCCGAGGCTGTTTCCGTGAGCAGCTTTCTAAACCTTTTTAAAGGGCAGATCTTTCGATCGGGCCTTTGTTCAAAATCGAATCGCACTCGATCGCCACCGGCCAGAAGCGCCTGTATAAGCGCGCAGAAATAAAGCAGCTGATTAGAATTAAAGAGGCTGTAAATAGCCGAGTGGAAGCGGCCCCGTATACGTTAAACACTGTAACCGAGCGAGCGGACGCATGTCAAAGGCCAGTTAAAAAGCTCGTAATGGAGTCTCTCGCTCCTCGAGCGAAATTCCTCGTGTATTTTTAAAGCTCTTAATTAATGAGCGCGAGACGCGTATACGTAATAATGCGGCGCGATGATGGCCTGCATGCGCGTATAAGAAAAGGCGCCGCGAACTTTGACAATGGCTGAATTCGCGACACGCATGCGCCCGAGCGCGCCGCCACTTGGCACCGATTTAAATTCGTTGCGCGCGACTTTGCGTTGCGAGCGGACAGCAGTAAAAAGAGGGAGAGAGAGAGGAGGGAGCGACTCATTAAGGGCCGCTTCTTCGGTTCGAATAATTCGCAAGAGGAACGGCTGAAACAAAGGCCGATGGCTTTTCGGTTTTAATGAAAAGCGCGGAGAGAGACAGAGAGAGAGCGAGGGATTTTCGGGCAATAATTTATAATTCCCGTCGTTTAACGAGGGGAATCAGCGAAAATGTATACGTTTATGTACGGGAATATTCGCTCGGCGCTTGACGTTTGCGACGGGCGGAGTAAATTTAAAGGGTCCTTTGAAATTTCCACTTCAATTTCCCTACTCGAGCAGAGGCGCGAGATAAAGAAAATTTTACGATGAACCCGGCCGGAGGAGGCGGCGGCGGAGGTTTGAGTTGCCGTTACCGGCGAAACTTCGTTTCTCTCTCTCTCTCTTCTAGTTTCAGCGGCGGTGCATTTGCATAAAATCATCCGCGACGCCTTCGGAGATAATAAAATGAAACTAAACAAATAATGTAGATGCTAAACATTAATTACGTTTGGGCAAAGCTCGGCGAAGCGGCGGAGAGAGACAGAGAGAGCAGCAGCAGCGGACGGAGGGGGAGAACGTCGGGGCGAAATTCTCTCAAGTAAAAGTGTCATGGACGAAACTTAAATAAAGGGCTTTCCTCGCTACAGAGGTTACGCGGATTTTAATTTTCGATTTAGATTACGCCGTTATATTGGAGTTTATTACTTTTTCAGCTTGGCGCATTCAAAAACTTTTCTTTCATTGTGCGTTTAAAAGTCAATGCCCATAATAAATGTTAAAAACCTATTGATGAATTTATGATTTCAAAACTTTATTCCCACTTCCTTTTCACGTTAATTAAACCTGCAGCCCGGGGAACAGCGTTTATTTAATTAGCCAATTTGGCTCTCTCTCTCTCTATCCCTCTCCTCTGCAGCTTCATTTATAATTCAAAGCGTTCGGTAAAATTGTTATATTTCTACAATAATTAAAATACAATTTTCAATCGATCACAATAGGCTCGGTGCCGGCATTGTTGCCCCGTCGATTCTTTCTTCTTGGAAAAGTTGACGATGAAAATTTAAAAAGACGACTAATTAACGCAGCCGACAATACGACTCGGGGACGTTTTATTCGCGAAAAAAGCCGCCCGAGGTAGTAAAAGCCCTCCCCCCGCTTCTAATTCCATTCTAACGTATTCGGTTTATTAGCTTTAAATACTCATTTTATGCGCTCCCGCGCGGCGGCGGCGTATAACAATTTCGTCCTCGGGCTGGAAATTCTTATTTATTGCGTTTGTTCGGCGCGCGGAGAGCATCGGCATTCGCCGCTCGGCCGGGGAAACAATAAAAATGCCTCTTAAAAGTTATCCGTCACCGAGCCGCTGCTCGTTGCTCAATCCCCATCTCGCACAAAGGAGGCTGCGCTCATAGATATCCCCCCTCCCACCTGAAGTCGGGGGGACGACGACGACGACGGCAGCATTATGCGGAACACGGCTCGAGCTCTCGGGGCTCGCGGTATGATAAGCAGGCCGTTGGCCGTTTCGTCGCCGCTGCTGCTGCTGCGCGCCGCGTTTTACGAGAGGAGCCCTCCTCGAGACATTGATGGACAAGCGCGCCTTTATATGGCGGCGCGCAGCCTCCGAGAGGGAAAGAGAGGGAGAGAGAGAGCCACCGAGCCGTTTACATATTTATGTTATGACTCGGGCTCACTCGACTTAATTGACGGAATTGCCATAAATTTGCGAATATCGCGTGTAGCGCGCCGAGCGGGGCTTAGGGCCCTCCGCATTGTACAAGTATAAAGGGCCGCGAGGGCAGGTGAAATTCATGCGTACGCCAAAGTCTCTCTCTCCTCGAGAGGAGAGCTGCTTTTATATCTCTAAGAAACGTTAACGGCGACGGAGAGAGAGAGAGAGAGAGAGAGAGAGAGAGAGAGAGGAGCGCCGCGGCGCACAAAAGAATATCGTTACATTTTTGCCCCGCGGGATATACGGAGGGACTGTAATTAACTCGTGCGACGCGAGTCGTCCGGGTGCACATCCTTCGTTTAATTAAAATTTAGTGGCTTTAATGCGATATTATTGAGGGACACGTATAAGGAGGTAATTTGTAAGCGGCGTCGTAAATCGGCTTATCTCTATCTCGACGGGGCAGATAAGATAACGGGTTACGATTCATCCTTATTTTTAGACAATTTTTTTTTTCTTTCTTAATTTACCTTATCGTCACGTCGATTTTTCGACGACAGGAAATAATCAGTCCCGAATCGATTAAGCACATTCATCATCGCCCAACGCGAAATGTCGCGGCCGTTAGTATATTTATACGGGAGGCATGGAAAAGGAGTGCGGCATTCTTGCACCGTAGCCGCGAGAGTATCTGGGAAATTTATCTACGTATGAAAATTGGCGAGCAGACGGCTGGAATTAAAAGCGAGGTTAACAGTATTCAAATCGAGCCGCGGCGCAGTTAATCCCGAGCGACGAACGGCAGGTATTTCGCTTTTTAAGGCCTGCGACTTCTTCGAAGGCAAATATCTCCGATCCCGACATTAGAGGCCGCGTATACACTCGAAAATCATAAATTTTCAATAACGAAGTAAAGGCGAGTGACAAGTTTGCCCGACTCACTGCACCGCGCCGACAAATACGGCAGACGACTGTGGGAATCTCGCCGATAGAAAGAAAACCACGCAACGGAAACTAGCATACGACAAGAGCGCGCGGTGTAATTGGAACTTTGCGAGAGTCCTTAGGCAGGCTTTGTATCGGGGAGAGAGAGAGAGAGAGAGCCGTGCGCGCAGTTCTTTCTAACGGTCGATGCGCGGGTGCACCTCTCTCTCGCGCTCGGCCCATAAATAAAGCCGGAATATAAATTATCCCGGTAATATCGACTTTAATGAGTCGCTCGGTAAACATGAGTGCGTCGATCGACTATTCCCTCACGAGCTGCTGCTGCCGCTGTGTATTTCGCGTGTATATATCAGTCATTCTTGCGTCCGCGACATTCTCTCCCGTACGTACACAAGAGAGAGTAAGTAGAATTTGAAATTGAAATTGGCGACTGTCGTTAAGGCCGTGTGTCCTCTCTCTCTCTCTCTCCCGCGATGGCGATATTCCCTATATGAAAAAGGCTTTATGGCCTTTAATTACGCAGGCCTTTGAATATTGCGTGTGTATACGCCGAATAATTTTCATTAAAAATCCCTGCCATCAATCTTTCGACGGCGTCTTGGCCGCGCGCTCGGCGATATCCAGGAGACCGAGGAATATTGCGCAAGTATCCGCGCGCGCCTTTTTTCCCTTTCCCGGACAGCGGGACGTTTGTAATGGTGACTTACGGGCCAGATTGAAAATGACGCGTCCACGTATATATATATGTGTAACAAAGCGGCGCATCATTTGTTTGTCTAGAAGCCCTCCGGTTTTTGCGAGACGAAGAAGCTGCTTGCGCGCGCTGGTAAAAGAGCTCGAGTGACCATCGCGGGAGAGAGGAGAGAGAGAGAGACGGAGAGGGCGGACGACGCTGCTTTATTTCCAGGGATAATCCAAACAAATGTACTCAGTGGCTCGCAAGTAAATAACATGCAAATTCCGTAATGCTGCTTGACCGATGGCTCCGTCCCCGCGACGCGGCCGCGCTCTTTTCTCGCAGCTTTTGGACGCGACGCGGGAGAGCCGCCACGCCACGCGGCTGAAAGAGATGGACCTTACTTATTTTCCGAGAGCCGCCCCTGCGGCTTCGAATTACGTACCGAGCGGTAAGCCCTTTTTTCCCTCCCCTCTTACAGTCCAAATGAAAAGTAACTGCGCCGAGAGCGGAGAGCGCCGGCTAATTGATTCGATTTCTTATAACTCGGGCTGCTTTGCAATTTTGACCGCTCTCGCGGATACAAATGACCTTTGTATTTTTGGATTTAGGGGAGTGCTGCGCTCGGAGTAATGCGCTTCTGCCGGATAGCGGAATATTAAGCAGGGCTATTTTGATCCTGCTTTTAGCAGGACGCGGCGCACGAAAAATCACGACGTTGCCGAGATATAAAGCGAATTTATGAAAATTCTTTTGTAAAACGTGGAATTAAATAAATAAATAATTTGTTAATTCGTAACTCGCATAATTCTATTATCATTCGTTGACTTTGAAATACAAAAATCTGCACAAATCGTAGGTAAAATGCGGCTCATCGCCGACGAATCACTCCCGGTATTTGTTCCCGCTAAAAATAACGCAACTTGTAGACTTTCTGTAAGTACAGCTAGTTAGCAAATCACGTGCCGAGTGCTAATTAGCTTGACTAACCGCGATCAAGCGCACAGAGTCGACGGCGAAAAACGGCAATCGGTCATAGGAAGATCGATGAAATGCTCTCGCGTCCTTCGCAATAATAACGATGGGCGGGCGATCGCGTCATCATCGCGGGAATAATGCGAAGCGCCATTATGATCATTAATTGAACGATTGTCCGTGCACTTCATTTATCTGGCCAGTCGGCGCGCGGCGGCCGCTACAATAACAACGTTTCACGATTCAGTAAATGCAGACGGGTTTCATGTGGTTTTAACCGTCGATTATCTAACAGGAATAAGAAAATATCGCAACGAGATCAAGCCTTTATTTATTGCCAAATATTCCAGCGGCGGAATAACGAGAGCGTGAAGTGAAATTCGTCCATTACTAATTTCCCCGGGTTAATTGCGAGCCCGACGGCTTTTGCCAGCCGCCCATTTTTGTCCCCCCTCCTTTTTTTTCCATTTCAATTACTAGAATATACCGGCATGCAAATTACACAATTAAAAGCTTCAATTAAAGCGAAAAAATATCGCACAAAAGAATGCTCTAAGCAGATTTTCCGCGAGCTCCTACAGCCGTTCCTACTCGTTCTCCTCAAAGTAACTATTAATTTTAATTAGAGAAAACCCCGCAATTAACCAGCTCGGTCCTCGGCGCCCACCCAAAAAAAAAGAAAAAAAAAAAGCCACGCGTCAAGCAGCGCATATTACACGTTCCTTTCTTCCCCAAACAGGGAGCACATTCATTATTGCGTTCCGGCGCGAGCCGTGAAATCGGCGTGTGTAACAGATATATGTATTCCCGGAGACTTTTTTTCGATCGACCCTCGTGTGTCCAGGTAACTCGGCGATAACGGCCGGCTCGAGAGTTTAGAAAGTAGGCCTGTTTATCCGGCGATAAGATAGCCGGGCGGCGCGCGCGCGCCCCCTCGTCGTCCCTTCGCCACTACGTAAACAAGCCCGTCGACGATAATCGTACAGTGTCATCCGTATATACGAAGAGAGAGAGAGAGAGAGAGAGAGAGAGAGAGAGAGAGAGAGAAGCCTATCTCTCGCCTCGCTCGATATCGAACGAATACAGGCGGGCAAGTTCGACTTATTGCCCATAATGCGTTAATTGTGCGGCGTAGCCGCCGAGGTTTGCTTAGCTGCGCCTTTGTCCCAGGACTTCGCGCGGTAAAAGGAGTCGGTTGTGCGCCGAAGCGTCGCTCTCCCCGATGTAATGTAACGTTTCTACGACTGCGGAGAGCGTTGCGGAATCTGTTGCTTCAATGGGAACTGATCGACGTTGAAGTGGAGCTAAGTAGCGGGCCTTTTCTTTTTCTTTTAGCCGGGGTGCAGCGGCTTTTGATAACGGTGAAAGCGAGACGAGATTTGTCGCTCCGACGTAAAATTACTTAATGCATTAGCGCATTTTGATATGCCGCTTGGTATCTGTTGAAACGCGCCGATAAAGAATCGATTTGTTTAGCGCGAGCATTAAGAGATAAAGGCGATTATTCAATACTTTTACGTAAGCCTTTTTTTAGAGGCTTAAATTACATTGTTTCGCGCTGAAAATCGAAGCTAAGCATTAAAGTATTCACTTTAGCCGATTTAAAAAAAAAAAAAAAAAAAAATCATTGCTCCGTCACATTGAGGCATCGTAAATAATAAAAACCGCAAAACTAGCATCAAACCGAAAATCAGCGTAAAAACTTAAATCGATTATTCGAGCAAAAGCTCGGCAACTCGAGAAAAGGTGCCCGAGCTCCTTAATCATTGCAGTCCGCGGGAAGTCTTCCCCGCGCATCAAAGAGCGACGCACTATCGCAGTTTGGCATGCAGTCAACGTGATTACCGAGTTGCTCCTGCCTCGGAGAGAGAGGGAGAGAGAGAGAGCGAGAGCCCGGGCGGGATGTCGCGCGGGCGGCCAGACGCCTAGGGAGCTCGGCTCTCGGCGCGGAGGAGAAAAGGAAAGACGAACCGCAGATAGGGTGTTGGCCGGCGGCGGCGGCGGCGGCGGCTATCTCAGACTTGCCTTCGTCTTGGGGCGCCGGGGGTCCAGGCATTGGCCTCCTACCTCTCTCCGTCTCTCCTTCTCTCTCTCTCTCTCTCTCTCTCTCTCTCTCTCCTTTATCCTTCCGCTGACCAACCACTCCCGTAGTTTCTCTCGAGCGAGATCGATTGTTATGCATAGCCTGTATTTGCCCGTCCGCCACCGGCAGCGCCAATGGCACATAGGTAAGCTCTACTTCTGCACCGCAGCGCCACTAGAGTCCGAGCTGCGGGCCGCCCGCTGCCCTCAAAGAGAGAGAGAGACGGAGAGAGTAGAGAAGGGCGTCTTCGCGGGCTCAATGCGAAGAAAGCAATTCCGCGAGGCCGGAAGCGAATTAAGGGACGATTTGACCTCCCGCTCTGGGTGTGTGCGCGTGCGTGCCTGTGTGTGTATGTACGTGCGAGGGGAGCTCGAATATTGCGAGTTCATTTTGCGGCCGATCAAAGTGCCTCGTATAAGGAGGGGGGCGGGGGAGGTCCCCCCTGAATTTTCTTTCGTTATTACCCCCTGCCCACCTCGGCCGGGATCTTCTCCCGGCGACGGTACATTATTCCCCCTCCCATCGCGGATCGGCCCGGAGAGAGTCCATCGAAGAGAGGAAATGCTATTTGCTTCCTTATTTGACTGTGCGCGCGCGCGCGCGCGAGTCCTTTGACTCGCCCTCTTAATTCGCCTAAGTTTCATGGGGCGATTGTGAGCCGAATAAAAGGGTCCATTTAAAGGGGAGCGAGAGCTCCTCGATATTCCAAGGGGTGCGCTATCGTTGATTTTTATTGATGAATATATACTTTCTCCGCCATTCATTCGATACTTTTATTTCTTCTTTATTATATTAGACGCGCTCCTCCTATTCCTTTCTTGCTAACCCTAATTATAACCGAATCCGTACCAATTGAACAGACTCATTTCGACGATGAATTCGATAACTTAAAGAAAATAATTTACTTTTTTTTACCTTTTCAGTGGTTAAAAACAAAAGCACGCAGCTTAGATCAAAAAGCGCGTGCCATAAATCGCAGCGTTTTTCCGCCAAGAGCGCGGGGCACCAGCCAATGGCTTTGGAGGCGAAATTAACAGCGGCTGTGGCGTCGGAGGCCGAGCAACAAAAAAAAAAAAAAAAAAACCCGCGCGGGGTCTTTTTCAAAAGCGCGCAGCTCAGCAATGACACTGCATAAAACAATTAATTTTTTTGCAGATGCATCCGCGGCGCTCGATACTCGCGGCCGCGGCTAAAATATGTGAGCTTAACAAAGCGTATGGGTGAATTGGGAAACGGCGGCGGCGGCGGCGGCGGCGGCCGATGAAAACGTTGCGCGCAGATACTCCAGGAAATTAACGCGAACGGTCGACGGCTTCCATTATACACCCTCCCCCCGCTGGCAAGGCAGCCCTCGTTCGTACGTGCATGCCTGGCTGAGTTTTTTGTACATTTCGGCCCCGTGTAAAAGAGGAGGCGCGCGCTAATGAATTTTGCCAATTTTTTTTCGCCGCGTATACCTCCCCCCCCCCTCCTCCCGCTCTCGGCCGTATTTTTCGCCTATCGCCGATGCGCAGCCCGAGAACACTTGACCGGTGCCCGCGGTTTGTTGATCGGTCGACCGAGGGGGCGCTTTTTTTCGAAACGTTGCTCTTGCTTTCTTCGCTAAAACAATTGTCATCTTTATGCAAAGTGGCCCGGTGCGCTACCAAGTAGGAATTCAACCCCCGCAATTCCTCCGCGCAAGTGTATTAAATCACGCGGATCTGCATAAAAAAATGCAAATGAACGGTGGCGGTAATTACGGGCGTCGCGAGACTTTTATTTTAAAATATTAAAATCTCCTTTATTTTAAATTCATTAAAATTTGTATTACAGACCTTTGTATTTCATTGCCGTACGGCTAAAGGAAATTAAATGTATAATTAGCCGGACGTGAATAAACAGGCTACAAAGGATTTGCCGTTGCAAAAAAAAAAAAAAACAGTTTCTCGCGCGCTAATTAATAATACTTCGAAAATTCACGTGCACGCCGTTTTTCCGTACGAAAAAATATACCTGTCGGCGCGTCGGAACCGCCGAATTATTTACTTCCGATCACCCGGAGAGAGAGAGAGAGGAAAAAAAGCTGAAAAAGCCCGCTCGCTGAAGCTCCGTTATAAATTGTCCGAAAATTCATTATGCAATCGGTCCTTAGATCGGCATAATCGGCCCGAGCGAAATATGACGAGCCTCGCGGGTTCGCAAAGAAACTCGCAGCTGCTCGATCGTCTCGGGGGTCGAGAACTCGGCCAGCTGACGGCTGGGCCGAGACGTTGCGAGGCCCCGATTGCGTTGGCGGCGGGTAAACGCCACGCCGGCCAGCAGCCGATAAAGAGGGAAATAGAGTATGGCATATGTCCAGTGGCCAAATGTTTATTCTTGAGCTGCGGCACCGAGAGAGCGAGGGAGGAGGAAGGGGGGGGGGGGGGGAGGAGCGCTCGGACGCAAACACGCGGAGAGCGAGAGAGAGAGAGAGAGAGAGCGCAAATGCAAATTGAGATTAGCCCGCTTGCTGTTAACCTGAATTATTCGAGTCTCAATGATGGCTTAGGCGCCCGCCCACTGATCTAAGGGATTAAACCATGAATATTTCGACGGTCTAATGAACGGGCCGCGGGAATTGGAATTATAGGTGCCACTCGTCAGGATTTTCATGCCGGGGAAACCGAATAAGAGGCCAGCGCTGCTCCGCCGAGCGCCCCGCTGTAATCCATACACTCTGCCCCGAAGAGGGCTCCCGACCGAAGAGCGAGAGCTGCACTTATTTCCGCGAAATTTTCTAAAGCGATCGGCCGAGCCGCTCCGTGGAGGGAAGTTCTTAGATTTCTAGATTCGTACATTACCGCGAGGTGTGGCGACGCTCCCCTCGCAAAGTTATCCTGGAGCAGAAAACGCCGATCGAACGGTCAAAAATGAAACGTTCCGCGGATAATCGAGCTCGCATTAATCAAAGCGGCACTTAAAACCAATCGCCTTGACCCTCCTCCTTTGCTAAACTCGCCGCTCCGCCCCCCCCCCCCCCCCCCCCCCCCCCCC